>CM039135.1:30711040-30804436 GCA_022036555.1 Microstegium vimineum
TTCCGCCGGCTCCCTCCCGCGCCCGCGTGGCGACTCCCGCACGCGCCAGAGTCTTCACGCGCCGTCCCCCGATAGAACTCTCCACCCCGGCCCGTCGCGCGTGAATAAAAAAACACCGGGCGTCCCCGGTCCGTCCCCGATCAGATCGCGACCTGCCCCTCCGTACGTCGGATCGCCTGAAGCCCCGATCGGATCGCGTTTCGCCGTCTCCCCTATCGTCTCCCTCCTGTTTTGAAGCCCATCCTCTCCCTCTTCGACTTGAAGCCGTCGGGCTGATACATCCGGCCCAGGTAGGGTTGGCCGAGGCCCGATAAATTGAGGTTGTCCGGACCCCAACAGTTATTAGGCACACCCACTCGGAGAAAGGCCCAATCTCCCTACAGGTGGGTGTGCCTAAGAATTGTTGGGGTCCGGGCAACCTCAATTTATCGGGCCTCGGCCAACCCTACCTAGGTCGGATGTATCATTTGGTATCAGAGTTGGACCCTTGTTTAAAGGGGTGGGAATGATGAGGACATCCTCCATTATTACCCGTTGGCAAAGACGCAACAAATAATGGGTCAAGTGGCCTAGTTGTAGTCGGGCGACGATCGTATGAGCCTCTTAATAATCCCACCTTGCTTAGCTTGGAGGAGGAAGTCATCTTAAAAGGGAGAGCCACCCTTCCCCTATCAGACTAGTCTTTTAGGGAGATTGGGCATTTCTCCAAGTGGGTGTGCCTAAGAACTGTTGGGGGTCTGGGCAACCTCAATTTATCGGGTCTCGGCCAACCCTACCTGGGCCGGATGTATCATGGGCCATCCTTTAGGTATGCCTATCTTGAACTTTGAAGAAAAGGAGTACGATGCCTAGTGGAGTGAAGAAGAGAATGGGTAGGTAAGCGGGTACTCATTCTTTTCCTCCTTGCCAGGAGAGCAGCCGAAAGGGCCCCCACATGGATGGAAGTTCCGGTTTATAATGTATTTATTTAGCCCGGTTCTTTGAAAAGTTGTGAGAAGCCAAAAAACGAAGTATGAAGCCGTCTTGAATTGCTTGCATAAGATGATCACGTAATCTTTTGAGAAGCAAGGAGACTCTTATTCTTTGCCTTGGGTTTTCCAAGGAAAGAATTCTGGTAGCGATGACATGAGAGATAGACTTGACACCGACCCAATAACCACGAAAATGACACTTTTTAGTCTAGAAAGATTCCCAACCCACTGACACAAGGATTTTAAGTCCTTTGTTCTAACCAACTGAGCTATCTGAACCATGCCGACTTTATTTCAGCATATAGCGTCTACAAAAACAACATTGGATCACTTTTCCTTCCTTCCGTCAAAAGAAAAGCAAGATCTTTCTATTGATGAAAATCCTCGATGTGGTGGAAACCGAACGTTGGCTTGTCTCGCGTGGTGGTGCTTACTACTTCAAAATACGTATAGTTTCAGTCCATCTTTCTCTTCCTGCAAGCATAAAAAATATCCTGCCTTTGTGGTGAGATTGATTGCCTAGCAGTTCTAAGAAAGTACTTTACTTTTTATAAGAAAGAGCCTACTTAGTCAGAACTTTGACACTTCCAAGAGTCAATTTCTTAGCACCTATATGCATGCTTTATATACTTCCTCCTTCGCCCATGAGTGCTCGCATTTCCGCCTACTATACTAGACCAGCTTAAACAGGAAGAACTGAGACCTCTCGCTAGGTCGAAGGAAGAATGCACTTTCCCATTCGACTTGTGATGCCAGCCTATAGAAAAAGTCAGAAATGCTATCCTAACCAAGCTTTGGACTACCTCCCAACTGTTCACTCACTAGAAGTGCCTGGATTTACCACTTTCTAAGAAGTACCGATCTCAAAGAACTGTCCGGCCCACTTTCAGGTTATGAAGGGAAGGCTCTCGTTGAGAACAAAAGATGTAGTTTCTTTCCTCTCGAGAGGAGGCGCGGCAGAGATAGACAGATCATTACATCGAACTAGCAGTCAAGATATATAACTCATCTTTCTACTATGAGAATAGTATAGTGGATCAAGAGCCGCGCCGCCAACCTCAAACTCTTCATTCCTGGCCAAATAGTTGAAGAGAAGATGGTTCGATCGCTAACAAAGACAGGGGCGCAGCAGACTCCCAACAAGCAAACAAGCAACTCCAAGAGCTCAAGCTTAAAGCCTTAGTAACGTAACGCGCATCCTCATTGCTCGCGTAAAGCAAGCGTAGGCTCGAAGGCTTAGAATGATAGCAAAAGCAGATGACCCTTACTACACTAAGCGCTATGAGAGCCAATCATTAAATAAAAGAAGGATTTTCTTCGGTTCAGGTCAAGCAGGAAGCCAATGCACCTTACTTAGACGAATAAGAAAGCCAATCACACTTCCACCAATAAGAGGTGCGGGGGATGGTGATACCCCTTGAAAGACATAACTAACTTACAAGACTTCAAATGAAAAGTAAACTAACGGAACAAGGATTAGCTCGCTCCTTTCTCAAAGTCTAAGAGCTAGAAGGCGGGGTACAGCGGTTGCTTCTTGTAAGATTATAATAGTCATGGCCTCATGGTCAAGCCAGAAAGGAAAGACAGAGCCTATATCTTCTGTCCTCTCTATTACTCGCTCCAAGTATTACACTCGTTGGGCTCAAGGTAGCATTACTAAACCTATAAAGAGCGGTAGGCTATTCTAAGAGGAATTTACTATCAAATAGATATCTCTTTGCTCTTCAGCCAGTAAGTCTAAAAGCAAGTCAGTTGTAGGCCAGACCTGCGTAGTTCTACTTTTGTAGATTGAAGCTTTTATAAGGCAGGAATGAGAGTTGCAAAGGAAGAGATAAAGCTGCGATTGCTCTTGCTCAACTCTTCATGGCACGGTTGGCCGGGAATGAGAACAAAAGGAGTAAGAAGAAACAGGCTAAGATTCAATTGACCTATATAGCAACCAGTTCAACTGAAGGAAGTAGCTTACGGGCTTAAGGCTGCTAGGGACTCTGGGGTGAGAAGAAGCTTTTCCCGCATTCCTGTTGATGCAGAGATCAGACGAGAAGGCCCATCTCTTTACTAGAATCCGATGTGATAGAAGGAGCAGCTCTAGCTTAAGCCTAAGTTGATCCTTACTTACTGTTCAAGATGTCTACAACACAATAAGGTAGGCGAAGCCACTAGTTTACTTGCTTGAAAAAGGCAACCTTAGCTGATTCACATTACCTCTTGTTATTTCAATCCTTCCATGTCCAATCCACCCATCAAAGCAGCTACAATGAGTAAGGAAGTTAGCAACACCACTTAACTCATGCTTTTGTTCGACTAGTTGTTCCCATAACTCTTATTTCAGAAATTCCCTCTTTATCTGATCCTTGAAATCAATTCCCTTCATTCCTGTCAATTCTTGACCATCTGATAGTTCGTAACTGCTGGGGAGAATAGTTCATTCATTGGTTAGCCTTCCATTCAGGTCGCTTAGTTAGGTATTTGAATCAGCTGGAACGATGTCTCGGAACTCTTCAAGGAGAGGTTTCAGCTCTACGGGGACTTCGAGGTCTCTTTTACCAATAAGGCAAAGACTACCCGAAACTATTCTAAGGCTTCGTGAAGTTAGGTATTTTTAAGGAAAAGGCTATTCTCCGCAAGAACTGATTTGGATGTGGTTTATAGACTAGCATGAACAAGGCTTTCGGTGTATTTAATAGGTTTTGTAGGGCTTATATTATTGGATTCGCAAGAGAATAGGCATAGCGGGGAGGGAAAGGAGGTAGATTCGATCAAAGTATTGATTGAACAAGCTAGTATCAAATCTTTGTTCAAAAGAAGTTCACTGACAGCAACCGATCTTCCGCAGACGGCATCGAAGAGAGAAAGATCAGTACCAGTGACAAGTGACAGAAGTAAGGAAGATGGCAATCCGGTAATGCAGCTCCGTCTGAGTCTGATTCTTCGGAGTTCGGAGGTTGAGGTGGCAATAGTTCCCGCCCTTTACGGAGGGTCAGCCCGGCAGGGTCAGATAGGAGCTACTCTCTTTCTGCCTCTTCTATTTAGTACTTCACTGGTAAGGAGGAAAGAGCAGCTTCAGTAGTTCACAGAGGGACTAGCTTCAGGGAAGACTTAATGGAACTCCAACAATCTAGTTGTCAAGCTGGTATAACTTACACATACCAGACTACTGAGATAGAAAGCAGATCTGGGTGGGGCCGTTGGATAATATAGAAACATTTTCTTTGATTCCCCTTGAAAATCAAGTGAAATGGAGACCCAATTTCTCTCTAGAGACGGTTTTGCTTTCCAGAGCCCTGGTTTGGATTCGTCTTCCCGGTCTTCCTTTTGAATAGTGGGAGCTTTCTTTGTCCTCTCCGGGTGGTCAGCACTGGGTGTTTCCGAGCAGCTTAGGTGGAAGGCGAAGAAGGCATTTTGGAACTATGTTGGGTGATGATGTAGTCATTGCAGATGGCAAGGTTGCCTCTGAGTATCGCTCAATCTTGGATGACTTGGGTGTGACTATTTCTAGTCAGAAATCCATTGTCTCTAAGATTGGGGCTTTTGAGTTCGCCAAAAGGTTTAGGTAGGGGGAGGACTGCAAGATATTTATCCTGTTTCTCTTAAAACTCTTCTCCTTAAGGATAGTCCTTTTGGCCTGATGGCTATTCAAGAAAAGTACTCCGTTTTAGTCCTATCTATTTATAGGGGCTAGCACTTGATCTCTTAGACGTCTATCTTACTCTTTATTTCTGAGTGCCTATCTCGATTCTTAAACAACCTCTCCCATCCGGTCGAGTCAAGCAGCAGTCGCAGCCCTGCGGAACACACACACGGGGGCTTGACCATAATGATGTGATAAGTTTGATATATTATTATGATACTATGCTTTCATTGTCGGACTTGTTGTAAGTCGTCTCCTGAAGTAAATAGTGGTGGCTAGAAATGTGTTGCGGTACTGGCATTGGATTAACTAACTAAGTTTTGAAGTAGCTGCATGCAAAATGTGAGATGACTAGTTGCATTCCATCACATGGTGAAGATTATAACTATAGTTCAGTCCAAACACACACAGAGACACATTATGCAACTGATTGGCTATTTGATTGCAATAAGACTCAACTCAAGTGCATTACTAGATAATACTAATAAAGCCCTTTTTTCATGCCTCTTAGTTCACTGGAACTTTTTCTTTATCCTTGAAACAGCTTGATGACCAAGCTGTCGATGTGGTGATGACTAATAAGAAAGTGATAGGAGTCGTGCTCGGTTTTCTTTCTTTTTTTTGCCAAGGATATTCTTATGAACTTATCTTAAAAATGAAAAAACAAAAGCTTTACATCATCTTTACTTAATATAGACGGAATTGAGACCTTGACTTCTTCTTAATTTGCTTCGGTTGTCCTCTTCGCTAACCAGAGTATACCACTATTTCTAACCTTTTGAAGAGACAAACCCATAGGAGACAAGGGATGAATGGCAGCTATCGAACAAACTTTGAAGAAAAGAGCAAACCCTGCCTAGATGACTGGAAAGGGAATTGCATCTGTTTTCACTCTATCTTATTCCGAGTTTCGTTCTCATAGATAGCGTAATCCTATTTCCAAGTCATAGTTCAATGTTGTGTTGCTAAATTGATCCCAAACAGCCTCCTAATATTATCTTATCTGCCTCTTCAGGAAAATGAATATCTCCATAAAACAAAAGAATCTTTTTCTTAGGATTCAAGGAGCCAGAAAGCATCCCATTGATTCTTCAGAGGGAGATAAATACAAGATCACTAGCTGGCCCTTGTTTCGGCGGCATCAACACAGGAGGTTTCGTCTGGTACTGTTTGATTTAATTAAACACCTTTTGGTGAGCCTCTGTCCACACGAATTGCTCTTTCTCTTTGATTCTGAGCAATTGCCCCCTGCTCCTCAACCGGCCTACTGTGTTGAAGATGAACCTTCTTAGGAATTCATTTTCCCAATCTGCCATTGCTATTCTTTTTTGTTTCTCGGGGGTGAGGCTTAGCACTTCCTCCTTCCCTGAAAGGTAGGCATGCGGACTAGAGCAGTTAGGTCAGCTCGCAAGGCTCATAACCTGTGAGTGCTGCCCCCTTGTTAAGGGAAACCGACCAGACGCTTCGCACCTACCTTTCTTCATGGGAACGAACCGTAGCACTATGAAATGAAATTGTTCCGTTAACGCTATCTCAGAGAAGTAGTGCGTAGAGGAGGCTCTTTCCTTCTTTCCAGCCCTTCTCTCTTCTTTCGGGACGTTGAGTATAAGAAAAACTCCTTTTCTCAAGCAGTAGTTCCGAATCATTAATGTTACATCTCTAAATGAAACAATGCTCAACCTTTTCGATAAAGTACGCTATAAGGAATAACAAAAGATTGATGAATTCATTTCACATCTTTCCATTTCCACATTAGCACTATCGAAAGAAAGCTCCTTGCTTTTCTGATCTCACTGTCAGTAGTGATCATCTAGACATGACATAATAAGTCTATCTAATAAATATTGGAATTGCACGGGTAGGCATCCAATGCATTTCGATCACATGAACACTACGAACCCAATGGATGGGGTCTACTCCAGTTGAGACTGATAACATGGATTCAAAACATTTCCCGAGTTGAACCAAGAAAGACAGATAGATGAGAATTAATTCATTTCACCGATACCAATCAGAGACTGAGCTCAATAGTATATGCCTCATCCCGCTAGCCAGATCTCTACCGTCTTATTGATCGAAAGCTAGGGATACTTATTTCTTTTCTTGATGATTGAAAAGCTAGTTTGAATTCATTGATCTGCCGATACCGGTGTATGCCCCGGTGTATGCCCCATTTCACTGGCCAGCGAGCTTGTGTATTACTTTGCAAATGATAGTTAAGGGCCACGTATCTCTTTTATTTACTTGTGTTGATGTCTCGCTTAGCGGTTAGTTAAGGATAGCAATGCTATTGTCCATTCCGTCTAGCCGCTATTGTCCAATTATAGTACAGTGTCAGTTAGGACTGGCCCGCCCTGTTTGCTTCCTCAACGATCAGGACGCCGCCGGCGTCGACTACATGGCCCGCGCGCAGTGGCTCCGCGCGGCCGTCCTTTGTACGCGCAGTACAACATCGAGGTCTCGTAGACCTCCAGACACGGCGGCGTCGACCAGAACACGGCGCGCGACACCCTCCCCGCGGTCCCCGCGAAATGGATTTGGTGGGCCTCTTTTTCGAAGTTCATACCAAGTTAAAATACCAAATTGTTGGACAGAGGTATTTTTTTCACTTGTTAAATATTTTAGTAACTTGCTAAACTATAAGATTTAGCAAGTTAATTTTAAGGAGTTGTTGGAGATGCTTTAGAAACGAGTAACCGATAATTCTGTAAGTTTGGTGTCGATTTTTTGCTTCCGTTTTATCAATTTATAAAATAGAATAAAAAAAGGAATTTGCTCCGCGAGAAAGCACAGGCACTCGGGACACTGCTTGCTGTCGCGCCGGATTATGTGCGGTCCACACAGTGCCAGCTACCAGCTCAGCCTCGGCGCCGGCGGTGGCTCACTTGCTCGCTCCTGGGTCAATTGGTCAAAATCCCCGATCGAGCTTGACAAAACACACAACACAAGGCTGTCTCTGCTCCCATCTCAAGAAATTGACTTCGATTGGCCAGGGGACGCTCCTGCCTCCTCCCCGCGCAAATCTTGGCAGCCAGCTACTAGTAACTAGAAGCCGCGGGGGGAATGAGGGTTCCGGATGCGGAGGCGGCGTCGCGCCGGCGGTGGACGCTGGTGCTGGTGAACCTGGCGTCGGTCCTGGAGAAGGCGGACGAGGTGCTGCTGCCCGCCGTGTACAAGGAGGTGGGCGCGGCGCTGGGCGCCTCCCCGACGGCGCTGGGCTCCCTCACCCTCTGCCGCGCGCTCGTCCAGGCCGCCTGCTACCCGCTCACCGCCTACGCCTCCGCGCGCCACGACCGGGCCCGCGTCGTCGCCGTCGGCGCCTTCCTATGGGCCGCTGCCACCTTCCTCGTCGCCGTCTCCGGCAGCTTCGTCCAGGTCCGTCCGTCTCCCCAATTTCCATCCCGCTCTTCCCCTCCTCCTCCTCCTGTCGCTGACGTAGCGGACCCACAGCTCCACGTTTCTCGCGTGGCACGTCGGCACGGCACCTACCACCAAACGTAGCGGTTATCCGAATATTCTATACTAGTTTAAATTTTGCAATACGGATTAGTACTATACGAAATAAAGAGGGGCGATGATATTTCGGTTGGATCTCTGACACGTAGGGCCCATCCGCTGACTCACAATCAAACTGACTCGCAAACTGTGCGGCTCGCGCGCTCGCGTCCGCAATGCGTAGATGGCGATCTCGCGGGGCCTCAACGGCATCGGCCTCGCGCTGGTGCTGCCGGCGATCAGCTCCCTCGTCGCCGACTACACCGACGACCACACCCGCGGCGCGGCCTTCGGCTGGCTGCAGATGACCTGCAACATGGGCTCCATCCTGGGGGGCTCTTTCGGCGTGCTGCTCGCGCCACTCACCTTCCTCGGCGTCGCCGGGTGGCGGGTCGCCTTCCACGCCGTGGCCGTCATCAGCGTCGTGCTGGGCGTGCTCATGTGGTTCTTCGCCGCGGACCCGAGCCCGCCGGCCGCCAAGTCCAAGTCCAAGACCGCGGCCTCCGCGACGGAGGAAGCCAAAGAGCTGCTCCAGCACGCCAGGCGCGTCCTCGGGGTGACCACGTTCCAGATCATAGTCGCGCAGGGGATCGCGGGCTCCATCCCGTGGTCCGCGCTCAACTTCTCCGCCATGTGGCTGGAGCTCGCCGGGTTCACCAACTGGGAGACCAGCGTCATCACGGGGCTGTACCTATTCGCCACCGCTCTCGGCGCGCTCTTTGGGGGCCTCATCGGAGACCCCGTCGCCAGACGGTTCCCCAACACTGGTAGGATCGCCTTGGCGCAGATCAGCTCTGCTTCCGCCCTACCGCTCGGCGCCATCCTGCTACTGGCGTTGCCCAATGACCCGTCCACCGGCGTGCCGCACGCAGTTACCTTCTTCGTCATGGGGTTCGCCATCTCCTGGAACGCCTCGTCCACCAACAAGTATAATCGATATGATGCTTTTGCCTTCTTCTTAGGCATATTCGCAATGTATCTTGTTGTGTTGCATTGCTCATTGTCCATTTGTCTTTCTTCCTGCCTGCGCAATTGCATTGCAGCCCCATCTTCGCGGAGATTGTGCCGGCAAAGGCGAGGACGACGGTGTACGCGCTGGACAAGTGTTTCGAAGCAGTGTTCGCATCGTTCGCGTCCCCCATTGTCGGTGTTCTTGCGGAGCGCGTGTTCGGCTATAAACCAGTCTCATCGGACACGAGCGTCGACAAGGACAGGGAGAATGCTGCCGCATTGGCGAAGGCTGTTTACACGGAGATCGCCGTGCCCATGGCCATCTGTTGCCTGACCTACACCTTCCTGTACTACACGTACCCCCGAGACAGGGAGCGCGCTCGAAAGGAGCTTCTGATGGCATCGGATGACAACCTCGGTGAAGAAGCCACTGACAATGAGTCAAGTGCGGTTCCAACACGGGTAGACGAAGAATCTTCTGTCAGCTCCTTAAATCAGAGGCTAATATCTTGAGGCGGCTCCCAGGTGAAGGTGGGCAAGAGCAAGACAACCAAATCTCAAGTCCTGCATCGTTTCCTGGACTGTCATTCAAGTGCTGTTGCTCCACGTACAGAATGCCTCGTCGTAACCATTGTTACCGGTTACCACGCATGGAAAGACGAAATCTACAGACTATATTTGCATCTAAACTCTTATTGAACTTTTCTTGCATATAAAATCCGATCCAACGTGAGAAATGCAACCCTTTATGCATGATAAAAGTCCACAAAACATTGATAAAAATAGGCAAATGAGGCTCTTTTGCCGTATTTGTGCTTCTCAATCATTTCTTTAGCGGATTAGAGCGCAGAACATGATTTGACAAAACTAGGTGGGAATAAATTTGGTCGAGTTTTTTAGATGTTTGCAGCCCAAAAACTAACTGTAATGGAAAAACAGATCAGTTTTTTTTTTCTTGATTCTTGACCATGAAAAACTGAATGAAACACACATAAATCAACGGAGTTCTGGGTACAAATTTGCCTGTTTACATGTCAGGTTTTCATAAGATTGGCTGCAATCCTAACTAAGTTTTAACATTGTAGACAGCCAACTAATATATTTTCCCAAAGTGACTTGTAACTTAGAATGGTGGCAGTAAAATAGAAGTTTCCTAGAAGAAGCGTACTGTAAGCTAGAAGGCCTTTTCAGGTGGCAATTGATATATAAGCACCGTCCTTTTCTTTAACAAAATTTAGATAAAACAAAGACAACTTCGTACAGATGATTTTCACCAATTAATTTTGATTAAAACTATTCCTCGCCCTGCTGATACTTCAATTTACCTTTTCAGGGGGAAAAAACAGCATTAGTTTGTAAATGATATAGGATCAAAGGAACCACCTGTGTGAACAGTAAAACTGAGTTAATATATTGCAGAATTGCAAGACCCATGAAGCTGTATAGAAATAACTGATGTAATCCATGCTATAATGAGGTCAGTCAAGTAAAACATGTGTATTCACTATTTACATCACACCTCCCTTGAGGAAAGCTGGCAGCCTTAAGAACAATGGCACAGTCGCACAAATGCACAGAAATAAACTTGTAAAAAAATATTTTAACATTTATCAGGACATTGTGAAAGAGAATTAGCCATATAGTTCACTAAACATAATTATTCAACAGTGTATTTACCATTTACAGTACAAAACCAAGGAGTTTTGACATAAACTTCGGGACGATTGCTGCTATTTAATTAGCTTGGTTTAGTGGCAGAAAACATTATGTAGAATCCATTTCTGACAAATTTGAAATCAACCAGCCCACATGCATTGCAAAGATCTTCCAGCTCCACTTCGGATAAGAAGATATTACTCCCAGATATTTGGCTAATGTACTGCAAGATAATTCCAAAAGGTAGTGTAAGAGAACAGAACAGGGTAAAGTGAATTTACATATAGTAGCACAAGATGATCGGAAATTTAATCTTCCATCCATTAACTTAGAGGATTCAAAACTCTACGGAACCACTTCAGGTTTAATGTGAATTGGCCTATTATCACAGGAAAACCATTATTTTGTGATAATTAGGAGTTGTAATTACCGGGCGTCCAATACTCAATACTGGAATAGCTGGCAGAATAACATCTGCTATGAATGTCGAAGCAACAAAAATTCCCCCTGGGCGAAGGACTCTACTGATATCTGCAACCTATGAAAAGATCATAAATGCAATAAGCACTTTAACCAATTGTCATCAGGTAGGGGGGAAGTGAAAAGCATAGAGGTAGATCTCTCAGCAGGTATATTGAGAAGTTGAAAGATTGCTACAGTTGTTCATAAAAGCAATTCCTTGTTCGCTATTTTATCAAGCTTATTTGTGAACATGTAGATTGTAATAAGGGACCCTGAATAAATTGGCATCTTACTCGTTTGGAAGTTGTGCTCATGCACTCATATGATTGTGAACCATGGGGGAAAGATGAACACAAATGTAACATTCATGTGGGTTAAACACGCAAGATTCATTGTATGTGTATTTTCGAGGAGTGTTATGGTCTTATGGAAGTAGCAAACTAGTATGCTGCCACATATTTTGAGGCACATAGGAAAGTGCAAACTAGTATTTAGGTTAATATAGAAAATACATGATAGGTTAATATGTTGACATGCATTTTGAGTGCACAGGATGTGGAGTAACCGATTAAGTTAGTTAATACTTACAAACAATGTAAGCACAGGGGTTTATTGTTAAGCTCTTCAAGAATGCAATTATGAATCACATAAAACAATGGCTTTTTGACATAAATTGGCAATTCAAATTGGGGGCTTACAGCACAAGCTGGGGATGGCCAGCAATGAATTGCAGTACCTGCATGCACAGCATCAATTGAACCACTCACAAAAGGGAGTCTGGATATGTCAGCCCTCACCAATGCTAATCTCCTGAAACAAAAGAAGTGTAGTATTACAGTTTGCATTTGACATTTTATAATAAACTAATAATCACGACAATAAAGCTACAAAGCATGAATACTGACATGAAGAAATAACTAACTACAGAGACTTAATAAGTCAAACATGACAATTAGGGTACAGAACTAAACCTAATGATCAAAGGCATACTCATCTGAAATGTTTTCCTGCTTGATGTATTCGTTGCACTGCTTCAACATATTCTCTGAGAAATCCAGTGCCACAACAAGAGAATATAGCCCACTCTTAACAAACAATCTTGAGAACAGGCCACTTCCACAACTTGCATCAACAATAGTCCCTCCAAATGTTGACTTCAAATAAGTTTTTGCCGTTTCAAACTGTAGGCATTGCAATGTTGTTTAGAAAACTGAAAATGTATATGCTCGTACAAATGATATGTAAATGCTTATGTAAGTTGCTAAGGAAACCAAACCTGGCTCAACCCAGGATTGAATTTAGGGTCAAGCAAAGCTTGACATTAGAACCTTGACTACGTGAAAACAAAAAAAAAAACTGGTGGCACATCATCAACAGCCAAACAGTTGCAATGGGCCCAGCCTGCAGTGGCGGAGCCAGAAACTTTTAGAAGCCTGGGAGATTATTATTATGTAAACATATTTAGCTATAAAATTACAAAAATCTATTCAAATCTATCATTATGTAAACATATTTAGCTACAAAATTACAAAAATCTATTCAAATCTAAAGAAATTTTCTTTTCAATTTTTGTGGGGAGCCCAGCCTGCCGCCCGGGGTGGCCGGGCGGTGGCTCCGCCACTGCCAGCCTGTATGCAACAAGACCATATTTTTTCTAGAATGACCAACCGAAAAGGTGATCAGATATAAGTAAAATTCCATGACCAAAGGTTCTTCAAGAGCTCTTTAGTACCATATTTTTTTCATGGGGAAAGGAAAGAAAAGGAAAGGGGGCTACTAGTCAAATTTACATAGAGATGATTGGAAGACAGATAGTTCACAAATGCAATTGAAAATCCTTTTGAGGACAACATAGTTAAGCAGCATGACCTCTCTCTCTCTAGGCCTGGGAAACCACCCCATATAAAATTTTGGCGCCATCCTCTTTCGTAAAGAAACGATACGAGTGGAGTCCTGTTTAAATAATCATCTGTAAGGACTAAGAAATAATCTGGTAGAACTAGTTAACAAATGCAGTCTCATATTCTTAGTCCCCAGCTCCACAAAAGAAACAGTTTGGCAAACATTGATACTAGTATGATATGCAACCTTTAATTGGATCATTGGTTATGTCTGTATGCAAAAGAAAGTATGTCTGTCGCAACATTTTCAAGGCTTCAAAAGGACATCAAGATTTTTTGTGTTTCAGATTTAGAGGCTTAGAGCCTTAGGAATCTTTCAGCTGTTAGTTAGTGGGGGTCTTTTTTAAAAGAATTCCATCTCTCAGAGAAGCGAAGCAGAAAGACAGGTGAATCATGCCCCTAATTTAGGAGACACTACAATTTTAAGCTGCGGAAGGTCAATTTCATCTGTTATATAATTCCCTCGCCTCCTCATTTCACCCAGATTTACCAGGACAACTAATCCCAGAAGAAACAAACAAACCTCCTTACCTGAACAACTCTGTTGCTGCTGGCATGGACTCCGAGTACTTTGTCGAACCAGCTGACACCGTAAGATCCCAGTAATCATGTTTGTTGGGGTAGGATTTCTTGCAGGTTGAACATTCGAGACTGGAAGCATCGCTGGAGATGAACAAGCAACCATCAATTTGGGAAACTGCGTGATAACCAATTGGCTGTGGCAGCGGCAGTGGCAGGTAACGAAATGGTGAAAGACCACTTACTCCAACTGATCGCTCGAGCTATCCAGGGGGTAGTAGCAGATTGGACACGCCAGCTTCCTCAGCTTCGTCTCCGGCGCTGGCTCCACCAATGGTTCCTGAAAGGAAAACACGCTTTTAACTCGCTTCCTTCTCAGCGGAGTGTGTGGTCTGACTTCTGAGTGGGCGGGCTCTCCCCTGCTCGACGGAATGCTTTAGCGGCCTAGCGGCGCAGGGTTTACCCTACCGTTTTGCCGACGGAAACCGGCCACCGGCAGTTTGGCGGTACCCAAACCCCGAACGGTTTGAATTTTGAATTCAAACAACGTAGTGCAAACGGTCAGCGGCTGGTAACCGGTCGGTTAGGGTCGTTTGGTCGGTAACCGCCCCAAACCAAATTTCAAATTTGAATTTCAAAAAATCGAAAATGCTGAAAAATTTTCTAAAAATAGTTCATGATTTATAGAGTCGAATGGTGTAAAAAATTTTCAAATTGGAGTTCGTTTGCTATTTATTTTGACGTGTACAAGTTTTTTTAAAAAAGAAAAAAGATCTTTTTTCTTTTTTTTAAAACTTGTACACGTCAAAATAAATAGCAAATGAACACCAATTTGAAAAATTTGTACACCATTCGACTCTATAAATCATGAACTATTTTTAGGAAATTTTTCAGCATTTTCTATTTTTTGAAATTTAAATTTGAAATTTGAATTCAAACCGAAACCGAACCGGTGGTGGGCGGTTTTGCCGGTTACCGCGGTAACCGGCCGGTTACCGTTCGGTTTCGTAAACCCTGGTCCGGGGAGCTCACCGCGACAGCCTCGTCGGGTATGTCGGGAGCGGTGACGGCAGGTGAAGCGCTGGCGCACAGGTCAAGTCTCCTCGCCGAGGGAACCCTATTACGGCTCGCCGCGATGTGGTGCTGCGGGTGCCGATTATAGCAGCGCGGCGCCGCAGGAGCTGCTGCGGGGGTGATCACCGTGCCCAGCGCCGCCATGGGAGGTTGGGGGAGGCGGTGCGGCCGTGGAGACGGGAGGCGCGGAGGCAGGGAGGACTAGACGAGGCCAAGCAGTGAGCACTGAGCAGAGGAGCACGGAGGGAGCAGGTGTGCCGTGTGCGGCGTACGTGCCCGGCGCCTCCACGACGCACACTATTTTGTGGTGGTGACGTGCGCGCAGCGAGAGATGAAGCTGATGCGTCGGTCTATGAAGCGCTACCGCTGTGAAAAGCGCTGGCGGCCTGCTACCACTGTCGGCCTGCCGGACTGTCTTAAATGTGTGTGCTACTTCCTGTGGTCCATCATTTGTTGCAAAATAAGTACAACTATTAGTATGTGCTAGGACACATCTACCTACGTCATTTCCCACTAGAACTAAGGTAAGTCTCAGTGCTGAGTTTTATCATTTATATTTAATGAGTTACCATATACACGCTTTTGATAATGTATTGGCAAGATTTTAAGAAGAGAGAGAAGAAGCGAGTTTCATGTGGATGAAACTCTTTTAACATGTAGCATGTTCGCTTGGTTTTTCAGCCGGCTTAAATTCTGCCAGAACAGTGTTTTTCTCTCATAAGAAATCAGTCAGCAGTGCATAATCCTGCCAGAACAGTGTATAATCCTGTCAAACGAACAGGCCAATGATTACCATTTCTCTATGAGTCATAGAATTAAATCTTTATAAAACTATATAATGAAACTCTTCATTGAGAATAGGTGTTTCATCCTTGTTTTATTCCATTCTTTATTTTATTCTACATGACATGTCAGTCTTGAAAATAATACCATGAAACTATCCAATGAGACGCTAAGTCATGTTTAGATTAATTGTATACGCTAAAAATTAGTCCTAGATGATCAAAATATAAGGATTAATGGTAGACTAGAGATTGATTGAATACGTGGTTGGTTGTTGATATTAACGACCAACTAACAAGAGATATAAAACAAAGGGGATATATATACCTCACAAGATTCTCAAGATTTCTAAGGTGGCTTAGGCCTTGTTGTTTACATTTATGACCCCTATGGTAAGTGAGGTGCACAGAACATAGATAAGTGTAGAGTTGCTATTTAGTGGCTTTTACTGTCTACTATAAGACCACCCACAATATACTCAATGCTAGAAAAACTAATGTGTATGTCTGAAAGTCCACTTTGGGTTTTGATAATTAATGGCAACATTTTGTGGACCAATGAATTTATATGAGACATGAAAGATTAAGTGTTAGTCCACAATCAAAATTGAGCTATATGAAGTCCATGTAGATAAGATCATGTGACGCAAAAGCTCAACAAAGTGAAAAAAAATATGAATAGTGGAATACAAAGTGAAGGCAAAGGTTTATGTATAGGTTTTTATCTTTCATCAGCCCACATGGTATTTAGTGAAGTGAGGTGGATAGATTGATAGGTTAGATAGTCGTCTACTAAGAGGAGCAAATCAAGTTTGCATACAGTTAAGTGCCACTTGTGAGGTCCTTAATATCTTTGCATATAGATTCAACTATTGTTTCAAAAAATCATGTGACATATTTTGGAACATATTTGAGAATGCTAACTATGTGCTAGGTGGATGTTATCCTATGGTAAATTTTTTGGAGTTAGCATGTTTGAAAAACACATTATATTGTTTGTATTGTTTTTAGGGTGGAGCTCTTAGGTGGTGCACCGAAGAATTGAGTGACACTAGGGATTATATATGTTGTACACTTTGCTTGTTACTCCTAGTGCTTGCCGCCACCTAGATTCCTTGGAGTTGCATAACTTCATTAAAGCACTTAATTTAACATTGTGTGGTGCTTCAGAGGAGGATTTGTGTGGGAGTATTGGATTCTACCTCGCAAGAGAGGCAAAGAATCACTCTAGTCAAAAGAAGTATTGAGAGTGCCTTGTGATCAATCTAGCTTGGAGACCAAGCCTTCAAGTGGAGGAGTCAACCTTGTGGGGTTGAGTCTTTTGTAGAGAAGTGGTGAACCTAAGACTTGACTCAATGTGAATGTAGGTAACCTGCAAGTCATCGAACCATGGGGTAAAATCTTGAGTGTTCTATGTGGTATTGTTTTCCTTCACTAGCTCTTCCTTACTTGTTTTCAATTATAGCAACCACACATAAGTTACCTTGATACTAGACTTGTGTAGGTTGTTGTTCACCCTAGAATTGCCAAACACTAGTTAGAGTAGAATTATTAGGGCCTACTTTGGTACTAAACCCTTTATCTAGTGTTTGTGAGATTTTTAACTAGCTATTCACTCCCTCTCCCTCTATCCATCATTTAGATCCTTACAATGTCATCTACGTTGATACTTGAAGCTCCTCATAGCACAAAAACGTTCATCATTGAGGGGCTCGTGGATACACTACTGAAACCCCCCCTGTAGCTACGCTTTTTTTAGACCGTAGGCACGCTTTAATTCGTCTCTGTAGAGTTGTTGTGACAGAACCTCTTAAGAACAGGGCCCACTTGCTAGGATTAATGTCCATCCAACTTAATCCAAAATAAATGATCCAAGTCTCAATTAGCCCGTCAGGTGTCACCACTTTGCAGCGGGTCATTCACCTCTTTCCGAACAGGATCTCCTCATTACATACATTGCAGAAGTAATATGAGAAATTTATATTACATCAAAGTAGTGGAAATTTAGAGTCATATTACAAACCATAAGTTTTGAAACATAACTTTAGTGTCATACAATAACATAGTATCAAGCTGTTGATAGAGTATAAACAAACAACCGAGGTACTCTTGCCCAAGAGTCAAGCAAGGACAACTACTCTTCTTCATCCTCAACTGAAACAACGGTCATGCAACACGAAGCCACATAGACCGGATTGGGAACCTCATCTGCAACAAGGTTAACAAACCCTGAGTACGGGGTACTCAACAAGACTTATCCGACAAAGAAAATATTTGGTGGACAAAAGGTATGCAAGTCATAGGATTCAAGGTGTGGTTTGCAAGAATCAAGTATTTTGCATAAATGAGCATTTATAAAAAGAATTAAAATTCATTTAATTCATTTAAAAGGATTACTCAAGTACCAATCTAAATTTATGATTGATAACAAGGTAATAACCATCCATGAAAGGAACCAACAAGTATCCAATTTAAGTTTCATTAACTACGATGTAAAAGGTAGGGTTATGTTTCCATATCCGAGGAACATGACGATTCGAACCGGTGTATCCCAGCTGGGGCTTCTCAATCACACGACGTATACAACACTAAAGCATGCATATGACTACTTTTCCCTGGATCCTCTTGCCAAAACCGGGGTTCCGCCACCCGAGAGCACAGTACACCTCCATCCAGTTCCGCAAACTTGGAGGGTACACACTACTCTCGCCATCTCTCCACTCCTAGTGCGGTTTGACCGTTCTTAAGACGAGAATAGCCAGAGTCCAGCTTCCCCAAGGTATGTGATAAGTACTCCAAAGTCATAACTCTTCTACGTTTTACAACGGCAAGGCCCTAACGACACAGGCGGAAAGAACCTGCTCACCAGGCACCGCTGATGGCTCTCCAACACCGTGTCCTCCCAGTCATGAATTATTACTTCCAACAACATTCCTTTCTCAAAAGAGCATAACCATTTGCCGAAGCAATACGCTATGTGTAAGTGACCGGGAATCACCTACTAGAAAACTCTAAGCATACTAAGCATTTTTGGCAAAAGTTTTCATCTTTAAACAAGTGTCAAGGTATAAGGTACAATTAACACAAGGAGAAGACTATGCATCAAGTAGGAATTTAATAAAGTAAGAACAATGCAATAATAACCATAAGTGTATTTAAATAAAACATTTTAAATACAAGGTAGGGCTTGAATGCACCAGGGCTTGCCTTGGTTGGAGGGATACACAAACTCGGGCTCGTATTCAACAAGAGAGAAATCCCCTTCACAAGAGGGATTATCCAACCCAACTAACGAACAATCTACACGATATAATGATATGCTTAGATGATGCTTGAAAGGATAGATATGATGATTTGCAATACATAAACAACACTTAAAATATGAACAAAACAGATGAAACATCTTGAGTATAACTTTCCTTCATGAAGAAAAAGTTAAACTAAAGCATAAAGTAATTTACTTACAACATCACTAAAGTAATTACTAAGTTTAATAATTATGTCCAAAAGAACTGAGCAAACAACAATACATCATAGGACCTCTCTGCCCAGATGATCCGGACACAAAGCTTGGTGTGGACCGAGGCAACCGGACGCGTGTCCGGAGCTCGGAGCTCTTTGGACCCCTCTCTGGACTGGGTCTGGATGCAAGGCGAAGAGGGTCCGGACGCTACTGTGCTGTGCGTCCAGAGGCTACACGCCGGCAGAGTCAGAGCGCCAACGAGCGAATTCAAAATGGAGGAGGGTCCGGACGCATGCGCGATGGTCCGGACCCCCCATGCAAAGTGCGTCCGGAGTTACGCAGATTTCAGTGAAAAGGAGCAAAACGGCTAGCTCGGTTTGGATGACTATTTAAGTGGCTTGGCCGGCTCCTAGGGCTCACTCTTGCACCTCTCATTCATTTGATACACTTGTGCTTGCCTGAGATAGCCCCCAACTCACTCTCTTCACTCTTGTTGCATATTTGTGAGAGTTTGAGTGATCCAAGTGCATTGATCATTGCATTTCATCTTAGTGGCACTTGGTCATCGTCATCGCCGCGTGGTTTCTTTTTATTCTTGGTGTTTGCCAACACCTAGACGGCTTGGCGATTGTGGAGAAGCTTCGGCGCAATTGGTGATTGTTTGCGGCCGACTTCGGTGATTGTGAGAGGGCTTGTACCCACCTCGGCGGAGAGCCAAAGGGTAACTCTAGTAGATTGCTCGTGTCATTGAGTTACTCTCATTTGGGTGGATTCTTGTGGCGCCCGAGTTAGTGGGCTAGGCTTGTCATTGCCTATTAGCCACCGAATCACCACTTGAGTAGTCAACACAACGGGGCTAGCTTGGTGGCAACAAAATGAACGTTGGGAGAAAAATCGATTGTCATCTTGTCTCCCAGCTACTCTTTGGTATTCATTGTGATTGGTTCATCCTATTGACAACCATCCATCATAAGGCATCGGTATAGCAATCGCCTCCTATCTTGTATTTACTATTTCATATCTTGTCTAGTTAGCTTGATAGTTAGCTTCTTTAGTAGTTGTTCTTGCTAGCTTGTGCTAAGTGCTTTAGGTTCTTGCTATTGATTTACAAGCACTTAGTTGACTAGAATTGCATTGGATAAGTGGCTTTGCATCCCAAGTAGAGCTAGAGCAAAAAGTTTCGCTTAAGTGTTATCTAACCATTTGCTCTAGTGTTTTGTAGAATTTTTATTAGGCTATTCACCCCCCCCCCTCTAGCCATCTAGGACCTTTCAAGTGGTATCGGAGCCGTGGTTACCGCTATTATCAAGGCTTAACAACCTTTGGTGTTAGTGATGGCTCAAATATCATTCAACCATGTGGGGAGCAAACTGCCAATGTTTGATGGCACCTCATTTGATTATTGGAAGAGAAAAATGAAGATGCATCTAGGCTCAATACATGAGAAGGTGTGGAGTGTGACCGAACATGACTTTGTCATTCTTGATGAAGCCGCTCCCACACCTAAAGAGCAAGAGAACCGGTAATGCAACACCATGGCACTCAATGTCATCTACAATGGCATTGATTCCAAGGTGTTTGAACAAATCAAATATCTTGAGAAAGCAAGTGAAGTGTGGAAGAGATTAGAAGATACTTATGAGGGCACTTCAACGGTAAAGAATGTCAAGCTATATATGCTCAAGGACAAGCTATCTCACTTCAAGATGAAGGATGATGAGTCCATCCCGGAGATGTTCCATAGGCTCCAAGTGATCATCAATGATCTCAAGAGCTTGTGTGAGAAGGTCAAAGATGAAGACTTCTCAAACCACTTTCTTGGTTGTTTGCCCAAGAAATACAAAACTTTGAGGTAAATAATTAGGAGAGATGGTTTGGACAAGATCACTCCCAATGAAGTACTTGGTGAGATCATGACCGAAGAGCAATACAATGAGGAAAGCGAAGAAGAAGAGGTCGAGGAAGAAAGGAAAGAAAAGAAGAGCTTAGCATTCAAGGCTTCTTCATCCAAGAGCAAGGGCAAAGAAAAAAAGCAAGAGTCAAGTGACGATGAAGAAGCTAGTGATGATGATGATGAGATGATGGCCCTCTTCGTGCGCAAGTTTGGCAAGTTCATGAAGAAGAAGGGCTATGGTTCTAGAAAGATAAGAGATAACTTCAAGAGCAAAGAATATGAGAAGAGATGCTACAAGTGCAAGAATGTAGGGTCAACATGGCGGACTAGAGGGGGGTGAATAGTCTTTTCTAAAACTTAAGCGCTCCGGCTAACCGAATCAAATGCGGAATTAAAACTATCGGTCTAGCCAAGACTACACCCCTCTATCTATAACTCTAGCACCTAGCAAATATGTCTATTATGCTAACTAAGGTGCCAAGCTAGGAGGCTCACCTAAACAAGTCTAGGTTGCAAGGTCACACAAACCTAAGCAACTAGTACTCTAAGCACACCGGGAGCTCCTACACATACTAGTAAGCAAAGCACAAAGCACCTAAGCTCACTAGCAACACTCAATAGCAAGGCTACACAAGCCTAACTAGAGAGCTCAACTTACTTAGCTACACAAACTAAGCAATGTGACTAACAAGGCTACACAAGCCAATTAGTCACTCAAGATCTTACTTCTAAGCTACACAAGCTAGAAGGCAACTAGTTAAGCTACACAAGCTAACTAGTTACAAGAGCAACAACTAACCACTAGCACAAGTATGAATAAGTAAATACAAGCTAGTGATTTGGAGAATGCAAACCACCGAGAAGATGTACACGGTTGACACGGTGATTTTTCTCCCGAGGTTCACTTGGTCGCCACCAAGCTAGTCCCCGTTGTGTCGACCACACACTTGGTGATTTGGCGGCTAATAGGCGTTCACAAGCCTAGCCCACTAACTCGGACGCCGCAAGAATCCACCCACAAGTGAGGGTAGCTCAATGACACGCTCAACTAGAGTTGCTCTTCGCGATCCCCGCGGGGCGAGCACAACACCCCTCACAAGCACTTCTTCGGAGCGCCGCACAATCTTCTTGCGCGCTTCGACGGAGCCTCAAGCCACCAAGCCGTCTAGGAGGTGGCAACCTCCAAGAGTAACAAGCACTCCGTCTTGCAACACGATCACCTAGTGCCACACGATGCAATCTCTCAAAGCAACGCACTAGAAATCGCTCTCTCACTCAATCGGATGAACACTATCGAAGTATGAGTGAGTTAGAGGGCTCCCAAACCGAGCACACTAGAGGCAACAAATGCCCAAGGTTCTCTACCATCCCCAAGGGCTGGCCATGAGCTATTTATAAGCTTCCTCACAAAACTAGCCGTTTTGCCCACTCACTGGGCTTCCTGCAGAGGGTCCGGACGCACTGAACAGTGCGGGTCCGGACCATGCAGCTTGTGTCCGGTCCCTTCTTCCCGTTTGAAAGAGCCGTTGGCGCGCTCACCGATCGTTGCCACGCGTCCTCCGGACGCTACTGTTCACTGGGTCCAGACACACTGCACCAAGCGTCCGGAAATATTTCCAGAACACCCGAGAGCGAGCAGCACCTCCGGACGCAAGACCGGAGCCTACGTCCGGACGACAAATAGCGTCCGGTCCACTCCTCCAAGCGATTACAGAGAGCTCCAACCTCCGGACGCAGGGTCCGGAGTTCACCGTCCGGACCAACAACTGCATCCGGACCCACTCTGTCAGCTCTGCTTAGATAGGGGGCAGGCGACCGGACGCAGAACCGATGGTCCGGACCGCCCAAGCCCTTGCGTCCGGAGTCAGCAGACTCGGCCAGACCTAGGGTTTGGTTCCGTACCCAAACGCAATGGTCCGGACCCCCTAGGCCCTTGCGTCCGGAGCTCGGTTTTCAGCCGAGACTCCTCCGCACTTCTTCCTTTGCTTCTCAAGTGCTAACACAAATGTGTTCACCACCTTATGCATGTGTGTTAGCATTTTCACAATCATTTTCAAAGCATTTTCCACTTGCTTCTCACCATGCCACTCGATCCTAATTCATCGTAAAGTTAGATCGCTCACAGTGGCACTAGATAACCGATATAAAAACAAGTTTGCTCCTCTTGATAGTACGGCTATCTATCCTAAACCCGGTCATAATCTTCTCTACACACCTATGACCGGTGAAATGAAATGCCCTATGGTTATACCTTTTCCTTGCGCATTCCATTCCATCTCCTTCTCCAATGTTGATGCAACACATGCACCAACAACTTGTCAAATGATATGATCCACTCCATATCATCACATGACCATGTTGGTTCATCGACCTTGACCTCACTTGCTCTTCACCGTTGCCTTGGTCCATCGGCGCCAAGCATCACCCGTTTGCCCTTCACACTTGCAACCGGTCCATCAAGCCAAGCCTCATCTTGATCTTCTCCACCTTGATCACATGACTCTATGTCATGTCTCATGTGCAATAAGCTCCTTCATCACACAATCACTTGTGAACTAATCTCCTGTGTATATATATCACTTAAACACATATTAGTTCACCTAAGTTGTCACTCAATTACCAAAATCACATAGGAACTCTCAAAGAGCACCGGTCACATGATTGCGGATTGTCCCAACCATAGTGATGATGATGAGAAGAAGAAGAGCAAGCATGACAAGAAGGAGAAGAAGCTATCCTTCACCAAGAAGTAGAAGGGTGAATCCTATGTGGTGACTTGGGATGATAGTGACTCTTCCAATGATGACTCTAGTGATGATGAAAGGAAGAAATCCAAGAAGAAGGTTATGGCAAGCATTGCTATCAACAACAAGCCATCCATCTTCGACACTCCATCATGCTTCATGGCTAAGCCAACCAAGGTACAATCTCATGATGATAGTGATAGTGATGATGATAGTAGTGATAATGAGGAGGAGTACTCCAAGGAAGAACTAGTTGATATGATGAAGCAAACTTATGAGTGCTTTGAGAAGAAGAGAAAGGAGTGCAAAGAATTGAACAAGAAGCTTAATGATCTTGAACAATCCTTTGATGAGCTCAATGGATCTCATGAGAGGCTAATGGAAGCCCATGAGAAGCTTGAGAGGACTCACTACAAGCTTGAAAAGGCCCACTCCTCTCTCCTTGATCAAAGCAAGGATAAGGTTGTTGCATCATGCAATGTTGGAGTAACTTGTGATATTCTATATGAATCATTTTTCACTCCTATCATTGTTGCCCCAACCAAAACACAATGTAGCACCTCCACTTGCACATCTACTAGTGATAGCTCAAAGGATGATGCAACACTAGTGATTGAAAATGAAAAATTGAAAAATGATGTTAATGAACTCACTCATGCTTTGGGTAAGGCATATGGTGGAGATGCCCGCTTGCTAAAGTGCTTGGGTAGCCAAAGATTCTCTCATTACAAAGAGGGTTTGGGCTATACCCCCAAGAAGGGTAAGTCGGCCTTTGTCACTCCTAAGCCTAGCTTTGTGAGAAGCAATGGCCGGTTTTGCACAAAATGCAAGCAAGTAGGGCATGTAGACCAATATTGCAAACTTAACATGAGCCAAACCAAGTTTGCTAAAGCTACCTCTATGCACTTTGATTCATGTTATATGCTTACCAAAAGTGCTAAAGGTATCATGGCTAAGTATGTTGGCACATCCATAGTTGGCCCAAAGAAGAAGGCTATTTGGGTACCAAAATCCTTGGTCACTAACTTTGGAGGACCCAAACAAGTATGGGTACCTAAAAGAAACTAATTTGTTTTGTAGGTCAATTACAAAGCCGGAGGAAGGCATTGGGTGCTTGATAGTGGGTGCACTCAACATATGACCGGGAATTCTAGAATGTTCAAATCAATCAACTCCAACACCAATGATGGCATTGATAGTATTACATTTGGTGATAATGGAAAGGGCAAGTTCAAGGGTCTTGGTAAGATTGCAATATCCAATGACTTGAGCATATCAAATGTCTTGCTAGTTGAGAGCTTGAACTTCAATTTGCTATCGGTAACTCAATTGTGTGATCTTGGATTCAAATGCATATTTGGAATAGATGATGTAGAGATCATTAGTGTAGATGGTTCAAACTTGATCTTCAAAGTCTTTAGATATAAGAACCTCTACCTAGTTGATTTCAATGCTAGTGAAGCTCAATTGTCAACTTGCTTGCTCAGAAAATCAATTATGGGTTGGTTATGGCATAGAAGGCTTGGTCATGTTGGGATGAAGCAATTGAATAGATTGATCAAGCATGACTTAGTAAGAGGCTTGAAAGATGTTTTGTTTGAGAAGGACAAACTTTGTAGCTCTTGTCAAGCCGACAAACAAGTTGGTAACACCCATCCAAAAAAGGGCATGATGAGCACTAGTAGAGTATTTGAGTTGTTGCACATGGATCTATTTGGACCAACAACATACACTAGTATTGGAGGCAACAAATATGGATTTGTGATAGTGGATGATCTTACAAGATATATTTGGGTATTCTTTCTCAATGATAAAAGTGATACATTTGCCACATTCAAGTATTTTGTCAAGAGATGTCACAATTAGTTTGAAACAACCATCAAGAAAGTGAGAAGTGACAATGGAAGTGAATTCAAGAATACAAGAGTTGAAGAGCTATGTGATGAGCTTGGGATCAAGCATCAACTCTTGGCCAAGAACACTCCACAATCAAATGGCCTTGTTGAGAGGAAGAATAGAACATTGATTGATATGGCAAGATCTATGCTTAGTGAGTACAATGTGAGTCAATCCTTTTGGGCCGAAGCTATCAACACCGCTTGCTACTCTAGCAATCGGTTGTATTGTCATCCGTTGATGGAGAAGACTCCATATGAGCTTTTAAATGGAAGCCCAACATTGCATACTTTAGAGTCTTTGGGTGCAAATGCTACATTTGAAGAAAGGCACAAGACTTGGAAAGTTTGACAAGAAGTGTGATGAAGGGTTCCTACTTGGTTACTCAACCACAAGCAAAGCCTATAGAGTGTGGAATTCAGCTAGTGGTATACTTGAGGAGGTTCATGATGTTGAGTTTGATGAAACCAATGGCTCTCAAGTTGAAAATGAGAACCTAGAAGATGTGAGTGGTCCTCAATTGGCAAATGCTATGAAGAGAATGGATATTGGTGATATTAGGCCAAGACAAGTGATTGATATTGAAGATGATAAAGATCAAGTGCTCAACTCATCTATCAAGCAAGCTAGTAGCTCTCAAGCACAAGATCAACAAGTTGCTAGTTCATCTCAACCAATCTCAAGCAATCAAGTCCCTATCCTCCAACCGACCAACATTGCAAGAGATCACCCCTTTGATCAAATTGTTGGTGATATTACAAGTGGTGTTCAAACAAGATCAAGATTGGCATCCTTTTGTGAGCACTACTCCTTTGTATCATCCATAGAGCCAACAAAGATTGATGAATCCCTACAAGACGTTGATTGGGTCAATGCTATGCATGAAGAGCTCAACAATTTCACTAGGAACCAAGTTTGGGAACTAGTTGAAAGACCCAAGAACTACAATGTGATTGGCACGAGATGGGTATTTAGAAACAAGCAAGACCAAGATGGTATAGTTGTGAGAAACAAAGCAAGATTGGTAGCTCAAGGATACACTCAAGTTGAGGGTCTTGACTTTGGAGAAACATATGCACCGGTTGCAAAATTAGAGGCAATAAGAATCCTATTGGCCTATGCATGTGCACACAACATCAAGCTATACCAAATGGATGTGAAGAGTTCTTTCTTCTATCAAAAGGGTTCATCATGGGGAAGGTTGATAGTACCCTCTTCGCCAAGAAGCTTGGCAAGGATCTATTTGTGCTCCAAATCTATGTGGATGACATCATATTCGGTTCAACCAATCAAGAATTTTGTGAAGAATTTGGCAAGATGATGGAAAATGAGTTTGAAATGTCAATGATTGGTGAACTTAGCTACTTCCTTGGTCTTCAAATCAAGCAATAGAAGAATGGCACCTTTGTGAGTCAAGGCAAGTACATCAAGGATATGATGAAGAAATTTGGCTTAGAGGATTCAAAAGGCATTAGCACCCCAATGGACACTAATGGACACTTGGATAGTGATGCTAGTGGCAATATGGTGGATCAAAAGTTGTATCGGTCTATGATTGGAAGCCTACTCTATGTGACCGCTTCTAGGCCGAATGTGATGTTTAGTGTATGCATGTGTGCAAGATTCCAAGCCTCTCCAAGAGAAAGTCACTTGAATGCTACAAAGAGAATATTGAGGTACTTGAAGCATACACAAGATATTGGATTGTGGTATCCCAAGGGGTCTAACTTTGATCTAATTGGATATTCGGACTCCGACTATGCGGGATGCAAGATTGATAGAAAGAGCACATCGGGCACATGTCAAATGCTAGGCATGTCACTTGTATCTTGGTCATCAAAGAAGCAAAATAGTGTTGCACTCTCTACCGCTAAAGCCGAATACATACGTGCGGGTAGCTGTTGTGCTCAATTGCTTTGGATGAAAGAAACTTTGGATGACTTTGGAATCAAATTCAAGCAAGTGTCATTGCTATGTGACAATGAAAGTGCAGTGAAGCTAACCAACAATCCAGTTCAACATTCAAGAACCAAGCACATTGATGTGAGGCACCACTTCATAAGAGACCATCAACTCAAGGGTGATATCAAGATCACAAGTGTTGGCACCGATGATCAACTTGCCGACATATTCACCAAACCACTTGATGAGAAGAGGTTTTGCAAGCTAAGAAATGAGTTGAACATCCTTGACTTCTCAAATATGTGTTGATGCACCCCCCCCCATATATGACATGCCTCTCGTTCAAGCTATGCAAGTTAAAAGTTGATTGACATGTCATTCATCCTTATTAGAACTTGTTAGTGCATCTAGACATCAATTCATTAGGCTCATTCATGAAAATTCAAATGATTTGATGCTTATATAGTACCACTATCGCTTCTATGCTTGACTTGATCTAGTGGTAGCATATGACATATTTGTGGGATTGCAATCCTAGTGTTTCATCTAGATCATGAACTTCAAATATTTAGCTCAACATGGGCAAGATAACCATTTTAGGATGTGTGAACAAGCTTGTCCATGGTTTAAACCGAGTTAAATAGCTTGGGGCAAGTAATCTAGATTGAACCACAACTAAGCTTATCTCCAATAATCAAACTTTTGAGCACATCTTTTATGATAATAGATGACAAAGGGGGAGAAGTAAGTAGTAAGACAAACAAAGAAAAATATTTTTGAAAATTTTGAAAATGAAAGCACACAAGTAGGGGGAGCAAGCCTATGAATAAAGTTGTTGCATATCTTTGTGCACTCATAAGTGCTTGCTTGCATATGTATTTACATTCATGACATGCTTGTGTGGTGTATGCTAGTTATAGGATTCATATGATGTTTTGCTAACTAGCATGCATAGGTTGGTAAGCTAGAACCTTGTTCTTTCAATTGGTATCTAGAAACCTTGCTTCTAATGTTGATCTCACGAGGTTTCTAGTGTTTTTGATGGTATCTAGCTAACCATGGTGCTAAGGATGTTATAATATGGCACTTCGATTGGTATCACGCTTCAAAGGTCCATCCTACACACCTTAGCATCATTTGGTAGCATTCACTCTCCCACAATTCCTATTCATGCATATGTGATCAAAATGAACCAAACTCATATATCACATATGTAGGGGGAGCTAATACTACCAAAGTTGAAATTTTCATCATATATATTCTTTTGTGAAAGGTTGTCATCAATTACCAAAAAGGGGGAGATTGAAAGACCTTGTTTGGTTTTGGTTAATTGATGAAACCTATAGACTAACCCTTGAACTAAGTGTATGATCAAGATAGAGTGGTCCACCTTGGAACATGGAGCTAGATGGATGATCATGGTGAATCAAGTGCTTCATGGACTAAGGAAAAGAAGAAAGAGAAAAATAAAAATGGGCTCAAGGCAAAGGTATATCATAGGGCCATTTTTGGTTTAGTGATCAAGACACTATAGAGAGTGTGATCACCTTTAGGATAGATAGCCGTACTATTAAGAAGGGAAACTCGTTTCGATTACGGTTATCATGTGCCACTAGGTCATTTGCATTGTATATCTAAAATGAACCTAAGTGACACAAAGAACTAAATATAATCCAAGAAATATATGTTACAAAGGCTAACACAGGTGAACAAGGTTTGGATCATAAGGTGTTAACACTTGAAGACTTGGAGAAGAAAGAGGCAGCTCGTTTTGGGACTCAGAAGGGCTCCGGACGCAAGGTCCGGACGCTAGTGAGATGCAGTCCGGACCAATGAAGATGCGTCCGGAAGCACACCCTAAGGCTCGACCTCGGCGCACAGGAGGTCCGGATGCAGAAGTGAGTCCGGACGCTGACTCCGGTCACACGTCCAAAGCTCGGCGCTCTCTGGACCTCTCTGCTCAGATGATCCGGACGCAAAGCTTGGTCCAGACCGAAGCAA
This sequence comes from Microstegium vimineum, assembly GCA_022036555.1. Classification (NCBI taxonomy): domain Eukaryota; kingdom Viridiplantae; phylum Streptophyta; class Magnoliopsida; order Poales; family Poaceae; genus Microstegium; species Microstegium vimineum. The sequence goes on from CM039135.1 coordinate 30,740,383, forward strand.
CCGGACGCGTGTCCGGAGCTCGGAGCTCTCTGGACCCCTCTCTGGACTGGGTCCGGACGCAAGGCGAAGAGGGTCTGGCGAAGAGGGTCCGGATGCTACTGTGTTGTGCGTCCGGAGGCTACACGTCGGCACAGTCAGGGCGCCAACGAGCGAATTCAAAATGGAGGAGGGTCCGGACGCATGCGCGATGGTCCTGACCCCCATGCAAAGTGCGTCCGGAGCTACGCAAATTTTAGTGAAAAGGAGCAAAACGGCTAGCTCGGTTTGGATGGCTATTTAAGTGGCTTGGCCGGCTCCTAGGGCTCTCTCTTGCACCTCTCATTCATTTGATACACTTGTGCTTGCTTGAGATAGCCCCCAACTCACTCTCTTCACTCTTGTTGCATATTTGTGAGAGTTTGAGTGATCCAAGTGCATTGATCATTGCATTGCATCTTAGTGGCACTTGGTCATCGTCATCGCCGCATGGTTTCTTATTATTCTTGGTGTTTGCCAACACCTAGACGGCTTGGAGATTGTGGAGAAGCTTCGGCGCAATTGGTGATTTTCTGCGGCCGACTTCGGTGATTGTGAGAGGGATTGTACCCACCTCGGCGGAGAGCCAAAAGGTAACTCTAGTGGATTGCTCGTGTCATTGAGTTACTCTCATTTGGGTGGATTCTTGTGGCGCCCGAGTTAGTGGGCTAGGCTTGTCATTGCCTATTAGCTACCGAATCACCACTTGAGTAGTCGACACAACGGGGACTAGCTTGGTGGCAACCAAGTGAACCTCGGGAGAAAAATCGATTGTCATCTTGTCTCCCGGCTACTCTTTGGTATTCATTGTGATTGGTTCATCCTATTGACATCCATCCATCACAAGGCATCGGTATAGCAATCACCTCCTATCTTGTATTTACTATTTCATATCTTGTCTAGTTAGCTTGCTAGTTAGCTTCTTTAGTAGTTGTTCTTGCTAGCTTGTGCTAAGTGCTTTAGGTTCTTGCTATTGATTGTCAAGCACTTAGTTAACTAGAATTGCATTGGATAGGTGGCTTTGCACCCCAAGTAGAGCTAGAGCAAAAAAGCTTCGCTTAAGTGTTATCTAACCTTTGCTATAGTGTTTTGTAGAATTTTTTTATTAGGCTATTCACCCCCCCCTCCAGCCATCTAGGACCTTTCAACGGCGAACACACGCACGCGCTCAATCAACCAACAGAGCGAACGTACTCAGGACGACTAGACGAAGCTAGCGCAAGACTCCGACTCGAAAACGACCAACAAAAACGAAAGACCGACGAGCGCACAATCGCGACGGCCATGAACCGCGGCGGCGCTCGTGGACAGAGCTCGACGGCTCGATTCAAGGGAAACCAAGCGCGCGGATAGTTCGAGGTACTCACCCTGGTCACGGAACACCTACTATCGTGGTCGGAGATGAAGCAGAACGATCCGGTCGACGAAGACCGTGCCGGCGAGGAAGTTGTACCGAGCGGCAACGTCGATGTTCCCGGAGCTACGGTCCACCAAAGAAGAAACGGAGAAGCCGACGAGGAGCAGTGATGAACGGAGAGGATGAAACGAGAAAGAAAGAAACAATGTGGCTCCTGGTTAGTCCGGACAACGGCGGACCAGAGAGGCGGCACTCTCGCCGGAGCCGAGGAAGAAGATGATGCGCCGGCGATTTACGCGTCCCCCGTTCAACCGACTGGTGCGGGAGGTGTACTAGCTCAAGGCGAAAGCTATTGCGGTGGATGGCGAGCTTGGGAGTGACTGGAACGCTCGTGCGAGCTCGGCGACGCGAAGTGTTCGCGCGGAGGAGCAAAGCAGGGCAGAACGCGCGGCGTCGAGCGTGGAAAGAGAGGGCAGGGGTGGATGGCGTCCCGTTTTGTAGACTGCAACGGAGCCGTGGCGTTGCCACGCACCTGCTGCGACGCCCGCTGAGGCCAGGAGGCGCGCGGTGGCGTCGGCAGGTGGTCGGACAGATGTCGGCGCCATGACTCAACTCGACATGCAGGTGTTCGGTGAAATGTCCAAACTGCCCTGCGACTGTTTTTGCAAAAAACTCAACCTTCCAGGGGTTTTCATGAAAAACTTAGAACACCAAAGTTTCTCCAAATTTCATGATCTACACTTTTGGCACTATGCACATTTTCAAATTCGGCCTAGAAATGAAAATGCATTTTTTGAAATTTGAAACTCCTTTTAAAGAAAGTTTTACCCCTTTTTCAATTACTCTAAAAACTTGAGTAACACTTGAAAAACTTAAAACACAACAAATGCAATTCAAACAGAACTCTACCATATTGCTTAAACATTCATATACAAATTCTTTTTAGATTTTGAAAATCATGTTTAGGGTTTAATCCACCCCCTCTCGGAATTAGGGTTTGGATTCAAATTTAAATTTTTGGAATTTGAAAAGATGACCCTGCAATCACACCATGGATCAAACATAAGCAAGTAAACTCATTTTAGTTCAATGCATATCCAGGTTTTCAAACAAATGAATGATGCTTAATGCATATGATGACATGATCAAGTTTTAATTAAGTGCTTAAACACCAGGGGTGTTACAGTTGTACGCACGCTTTACGAAAACGTGTTACAAATGTCTTCGTATGGACCGTGTCAGGCTCGATAGAGACGATTTTTGTAAACGTATATATTAGATGAATAGACGTTTCATAGACACGTTAGATGCATATCTAAACACATTTATACATTTTTATAGATGCACATATAATACGTGTCTATTAGTGTAGTTACGTCGTATTCATTACGTGTGAAAAAAATATAGAAACAATATTGTAGATACATTCATAATTCATGTGTACTACTATAGTCACATTTTGTAGTGACACATTATTGCGCGCTAAGAAGTATAGAGACGATATAGTAGGTAACGTGGAGAGGTGGTGTGGCAGATAACACGTTTTATAGTAATGCTTAAACATGTGCTAAAAAATGTAGAAACAATATTGTAGCCACGTTTTTATTACATGTCTACATATATCGATACGTACTGGTAGAAACGATCTGGTATATATATCTATATTTCGCGTTGTAGTAATATAGACACGTTATATTGTAACGCTTTAATACGTCCCAACAAAAAATATGTGTTTTTGTTATATATATATAGTGCATCTAGATAAATGTAGAAGTAGGAATCAAATTATTTTATTGTCTATGATTAATAATGGAAAGTAACACATCAATATGTTACATTCAACCTTGACAAAATATAAAGAATCTGACTATCTCCGTAGCCAACATGTCTAGCCTTGACAAAACATAAAGAATTTGACTAACTTGATAGTCAACATGTCCATTACTCAACAGACAATTATGACCACAAAGAAGCATAGACAAAGTGACAAATGTTACTTAAATATTTTTTGTAACAATTAAAACCTATCTTGTTCACTTTGAAAATTATACTTTGCTTCACATCTAGCTTTGTGCACATGCTGCCGGTACCAACTTGTTGCAGGTACGAGATGAGCTTCTAGCTTTCATCACCTACAAGGAACAGGAACATGCGTTAGAAGCCCATATACATCAAGTCAAATACATGACAATTTACTCACATATTACGAAGTTACCAAGAGTGGTACATTTGCATAAATAACAAACAACAAAACAGGTCGGGCTGCCACAAGATGCAAATAAACTAGATGGTGCCCCGCGCATAACATATATATATATATATATATATATAATATATATATATATATAATGCCTATTTTTACCATATTTATATATGTATTGTAGTTCTGTAGTTCAACCAAAAGAATGGCTGTAGTATGAGCAACTATGCAGATTGTATTAATCATTTGGTACATTCCATTAACCAGATTCTAACATAAAAATGGCTACAGATCCTTGTAAGGAATGGGTCGTACTGATCCATTGGATGTGTAGTAGCTATCTTTTAATTACAGAGTTACAACCAAGATGTTCAAAGTGGCAAGATTTCTCAATACATAATTTTCAAGTCTAAAAAATGCAGTAGGATAGATCAAATGTAGCAAATAATAGCATGCTACTAAACATATAGCTCCCTGTCTAACCATCCACAGAAACCTCATGGAAAAAATTCACTCTGGGAAAATGATAGTTGAATTTTAGAGACAGGGCTCTGGAAACAGAATACAAGGCTCAAGGGTACTGACAGTATATTTACTTGAACTAAAGTGCTGCCATATTTGGAGTGGAACAGAAAGCTCCGAAATCAATGGTATGGCAACAGGACTTCTGTATACTAATAAATGTGGACTGGAAAGGAATAGGTGTGGCAACAAAATCATCCACTACTGAGAACTATCTTGGGAGAATGATTTTATATCCAGCTCAGCTAATGAACACTGAATAACTGGACGCTATGTTTATGATCTATATGTGCACAAAGTAGAACAACATAAGATAAATAAATAGGTCAAACAAACATGCGGCAGGGATGTTTACCAAGTTTCAGTTGTACGATATAATCCATGAGCTTACAAAGCATTCAAGTATACAAGATACTAGGGCTAAGAGCAATAGATGCCAATCCAGGAGGCAGCTATTTCGCCAAGGAGTGTGTCAAGCCCACAATCACTTCGAAGCACAGTATGGAGAAACCTACAATGGCAATATGCAATTAAGTATGTACTGTGGACTTTGATTCAACAGAAGAAACAACTTAATGCATTCGATGGCTTTCTGTCGAACCTCTGTAGCAGCAGATCTTTGCCAACCTGAGAATAGGTTGGTAATAATCCCATGTTAGTATCTAGGAAATCTTCTTTGTGCATATATTCACTAAATCAATATTAGATAACTGTTCAGGCAATTAGTATATCAATATTACAGGTCTGAACTTTTAAACCAATTAACTAAAAAGAGGTAGCAGCCGCAAAATTATCAGATATGTAAATTTAGGCATACTCTTAATTTAATACACATATCACGGTAAGTATTCTAGTGATATATGGATGGTGGTGAATGCGAGTGTAGGTTAGTGTCGGTAATATATAAATAATAAAATGGCAGTGTAAAATTTGCACAGGTGGCTAAGTGAAGATATAGATCTTTTTAAAGGATAAGTAAAGATATGCCATCAATTCTGATAAACAAAGAGCAACACTTATTGCACACTTTTGTGATTGTGAAGCTAAAGTTTTCCCAGCATCCAAAACTAATCAAAAATATTGTACAGAAACAATTATTCGCATAGGAAAGAAAAGTGATTCAATTTCGAGCAGATCTGTAAGCAAAAGGTTTAAATTAATCTAGCCAAAGTGAGAAAAAATTCTACACCCACGAATACTGCATATGGAATTACCAATCAAGCAAAGCCAACAGTTGACGCCGAGGCACAAAATTGGGGAAAACTTGCCTGAACTCTCTCAGGTGTCGACGCCTTGGCAGAAATGTCTCCAGAACTTCAGCATCTCGCGCAGTAGCCGTGCTCGAGTAACCCTAGAGCCTCAGCAAGTCACATAGTTGTACCTTCCATGACGAACCGTGGACGAGCCTCTGCTGAAACCGACAAGGCACGGATCCTTGAGGAGCCAGCTGGCGCATGGAGGCAGGAGGGCGCGACCTTGACTGCAACTTCTCGCTGCCCCTCACGCAGCCTAAAGCGAGGGCTGTGGCCCAGTGTATGACCTCGACGAGAGCGGCGGCCTCTCGGCATGGACGGCAACCACGGCAGCAAGGACGGCAACCACGGCAACGGGGACGGCAGCCGTGGCGGATGTGGTTACGATGGAAGAAGGGAGGAGGAGGAGGCGGCGGCGGCTTCTACGGGACTCGTCCTCGCGAGAAAAGGAAGGGAACGGGACCGCTCTGTTTTTTTCTTTTTTTTTTTAAGTCATGGGTCCGCTCTGTTGCGTCGGTTGTTGGAGAAGACAGGTTATGACTAAGGGCCTGTTTGGTTTACAGGACTAAAAAAAGTCTCCATCACATTGAATATCTAGACACTGTTTAAGAGTATTAAATATGGATTATTTATTAAACTAATTTATGAGTCAAAGACTATTTTGCGAAACAAATCTATAAATATAAAATAGTCTATGATTTGACAATATAGTGTTACAGTAAATATATGTTAATGATAGATTAATTAGGCTTAATAAATTCGTCTCGTGAAGTACTACGTGGCGTTGTAATCAGTTTTATAATATAAATTATATTTAATTCATTTAATTGATATCAAACATTCGATATGACAAGGGACTAAAATAAGTCAGGGAACCAAACACCCCCTTACTACCTCCGTCCCCAAAAGAATACAATTCTCGCTTTTCGAGAAGTCAATCAACTTGAAGTCTGACTAATTTTATACAAAATAATACTAACATCCGTGATATAAAATTAGCATCATTAGATTAGTTATAGAATATATTTTCATAATAAAATTATTTAGAGACATAAATGTTAATACTATTTAAAATAAAGTTGGTCAAACATAAGATTCTTTGATCGGTGCAATTCCCATAGTTACGTTCTTTTGGGGACGGAGGTAGTACGAGTCACGCACCCATCTACTGTGCGCGATCCAAACCGCTTGATTTTTGGGTTGGCAGGTTATTAATAAATGGCATTCGGGCTTGCATCAACTCCTTATTTTCTCATTCTCATCTACAACTTGCATCTATTAATGGGACTAATTTTAAAAGAAATTAAATTTTGAATTTCAAAAAATAGTAACTTAAAATCAGTTTTAGAAACTTTAAATACTTTCAAATACAAATAGTTTATTTAAACTCAAAATTTAAATTGGTTAAATAAAATTGTATGAAAATATGATTAAACTAATAGGGGTAAGATCAAAACAAGATGATAGGTATTGATTTTAGAAAAATACAAGAAAAAACCACATCACATTTGGAGTTAGTATAAGAGAGAAAAACTAGTTACAAGTTTCAACTAGAGATTAAAAAAACAAATCACACTTGTTCATCATTTGTTTTTTTAATCCGTAGTTGAAAATTGCAACTGGTTTTTCTCTCTCATACTAACTCCAAATGTGATGGTTGTTTTTCTGTTTTTTTTCTAAAATAAATACCTATCATATAAGTTAGTTCATCTATTAATGTGACTAATTTTAAAAGAATTTAAATTTTGAATGTCAAAAAATGGTAACTTGAAATCAGTTTCTGAAACTCTAAATGCTTTCAAATACAATTTATGAATAACAAGTTTGTTAAACTAACCAAGATCTACATTTATTATTTTGGTCAAGATTTCATTTGACAAAGTTATTTTACCATTTATCCTTAATAAAATCAATAAATAATTACAGTAATAGGTAAACTTGGTCTGAAAATTGCACAAATGCACACAACATTATGATATACCTACATAAACATCCTAAAAAGTTTCAAATAGTTTGGAGAAACTTGTACTACACATCCTCAAACGGATGAACATCTCTCACTTAGTGACTAGGACATGTGTGTGAGATGTGTGTCTTTATAAGCATGTGCATCACCACTTTCTCAAAATCAGTTGAAACTAATCAGTTGAAACTTTTTTCTCAACACTACACACCTAAATGATGTGTCCATGCAAGATTTTAGATTTTTCTAGGTAGCTTAGGTTATTTTACCATTTATCCTTAAGAAAATCAACAAATAATTATAGCAATAGATAAACTTGGTCTGAAAATTGTATAGATGCACACAACATCATGATACACCTACATAAACATCCTAAAAAAGCTTCAAATAGTTTGGAGAAAGTTGTACTACATATCATCAAACGGCACTTAATGACAAGGACATGTGTGAGAGATGTGTGTCTTTATAAGCATGTGCATCATCACTTTCTCAAAATCAGTTGAAACTTTTTTCTCAACACTACACACCTAAATGATGTGTCCATGCAAGTTTTTAGATTTTTCTAGGTAGCTTAGGTTATTTTACCATTTATCCTTAAGAAAATCAACAAATAATTACAGTAATAGGTAAACTTGGTCTGAAAATTGTACAAATGCACACAACATCATGATACACCTATATAAACATCCTAAAAAAGTTTCAAATAGTTTTAAGAAAGTTGTACTACACATCCTCAAACAGATGAACATCTCTCACTTAGTGACTAGGATATGTGTGAGAGATGTGTGTCTTTATAAGCATGTGCAACACCACTTTCTCAAAATCAGTTGAAACTTTTTTCTCAACACTACACAGATAAATGATGTGTCCATGCAAGTTTTTAGATTTTTTCTAGGTAGCTTAGGTTATTTTACCATTTATCCTTCATAAAATCAACAAATAATTATAGTAATAGGTAAATTTGGTTTGAAAATTGCACAGATGCACACAACATCATGATACACCAACATACACATCCCAAAAAATTGAAATGGTTTGGTGAAAGTTGTACTACACATCCCCAAACAAATAAACATCTCTTAGTTAAACAAGTATAACTATTTATAGTACTATACAACATCATTATTGTAGTCTAATTGGCTAAGACACTAGGGGTTGAACCTATGACCTTGGGTTCGAACCCATAAGGATTGATTTTTTTTGCTACGTTTTAAGCAATATTTTTATAGAATGTATTTGTTTACAATTATGGTTTGATTTATTTATATTTTTTCTATGATGTATTTATGTATTTATAATCATGGAGTAATTTATTTATTATTTTATATATCTCGACTAAATTTTATTGATGGACAAACAAATATTTCAAAATCAAGGAAATAGAACAAATATTTCAAATTATAAAAAAGTAGCAAAAATTGTGCATTAGTGTGGATTTGAACCAAAGACCTTGTCCTCATCCACACTAATGCAGACCTTGTCCTCATTTAGAATTCTCTTGACCAATTGAACTATAGTACATATATAGTATATTATAAGAAACACTTATACTTGGTTTATTTCTAGATCGCTTAGGTTATTTTACCATTTATCCTTAGAAAATCAGCAAATAATTACATTAATACCATGTGAAAACTATTAATGTGACTAATTTTAAAATAATTTAAATTTTGAATTTCAAAAAATGGTAACTTGAAATCAGTTTTCGAAACTCTAAATGCTTTCAAATACAAAATTTATGAAAAAACCATCAACAATATAGTTGTAGAACTCATTTAGATCTATATTTTTTGCTTTAGTCATTTCTCCGTCAAACTTCATTTGAAAAATTTGAAATTTGAATTTCAATATTTGAGAACTTCAAATAGAATTTTCAGGTACTAAATAAACTCAAATAAAAAGTCATCAGCTGTAAATTTTTGCAACTCATCGAGATCTATAGTTTTTGTTTTGGTCATTCCTCCATTTGATATCTATTTGTGATGGTTTGCTATTTTCTACGGTTTAAATGAATTTGTGTGTCATGGTTTGTTATTTTCTAAGCCTATATTTATAAGAGAGAAAAGTTATTTTGCTAAAGATTAAAATGGTCTTATTATATAGTGATCCATTTACGATACTAAAATTTATAATAATGTAATATACAATATTATATAATATTAATTTTCGATACATTTGGAGAGGAAGAAGTAGGAGAGTAAGTTGGGCTGGGCTAGCCGTTTGGCCTGTGACCTATGGGGGTTCTTGGGCTACATGGGACAGAAAGGGCTAGCTAGGTTGGGCTAGACGAGGGTTCATGGCTCATTGGGCCTCATGGGATGGGTATGAAAATGGGTGGCATGCTGCCTTTCCCTGGTTTGGGCCTTGGATTTGGTCTCCTAGACCTTTTCTATTTTTTTTATATTTCTAAATACTATAAATAAAGCACACCAACATATGTTTGTATATATGTAATCATGTACACATGTATAATTAGCAGAAAAACATTAATTAAGGCTATCAAAATATTATTTTGTCGACCCATACTATATTTCATTCTTAGCCCAACCTAAACACAAATCATTGACAAAACCAAATAAAAAATAGATTAAAAATATTTATATTTTCTTTGTATTTCTAAAGCCTATAATAAAACAAACAAATATATGGCTCTATGTATATGATTATGTATACAATGTATACTCACGTTAGCAAGCAAACATGAATTTAGGTTTAAAAAAATTATATTTTGCCAACCCACACCATATTTTGTTCTTAAGCCAACGCAAACACAAATCATTTACGGAACCAGAAATCCTTTTTTTAGGTTTGTCTCCTTTAATCCAGAAATGCAAAGAAGTTAAAAAAGACACGAACGCTTTCTACAAAACAAGCAAAGGTTGTCTCGACTGGTTAGTTCAAGCTATTGTGGTCTTTGAGGCCCTATAAGTTCGAACTTTGAGCAAGCCATATTGTAGTGTTTTTTTATCCAAAATTATACTTATTTTCCTTCAACCCTACAGGGACTATTTGTTATTTGTTTTATCCTACTAGTATTTTTAATTAAATAATATATATCACGTCAGCTCTAGTGAAAGATATGCCAAGTCAATGCTTGTTATTTTTTCCTACTAGTATTTTAAATTAAAATAATATATGCCACATCATCTCAAAGTCTCTCTTGGTAGGTTAGACGTTTTCAATTTCGTTTAAAACTTCTTTACATGGTTATGGACAAAATTCTAATACACATTAAAATGTCTCTATCGGCTCGTAATGTTAAAAGCGTATGTAATTTCATATCAACTAGAGATATTTCGGTATCATATAAAAAATGTCTCTATGCGCATAAGGATGGTTATTTGAGACGCTTTACAACATGTCTTCATGCTACTCACGGTTGAAAGCATGTCTAATTATGTGTCAACTTTATATGTTTTTAGTTGCATGTCAAAAAACATTTTTAGGTTCTTATTGACGATTTTGAGATGCGCTTTACAACGTGGGTAAAGGTTACTAAGGGTTGAAAATGTTTCTAATTTTGTGTCATTTTAATACAATTTCAATATTATGTTAAAAAATGTATCTAGATATCACTTAATGTCGAAAGTGTGTTAAAAATCATGACACTTAGATACATTTTTAAAATTGTACTAAATAATGTCTTTACATGCCAACATAGAGACACTTTTGATGGCGTTACATATACAACGTAGCTATAGGGAGGGTTTTCTAGTAGTGATATGAGCCAATCTCGTTAGAGAACCACCACCATTCCTGCATGCAAGTAAGTATTTCAATGGCTTAGAAATTATTCTTTATTTGGCTAGCATTGAGTAGCCATAGCATTGGTCACAACAAATGGGAAGACCTGACTCTTGAGGCTTAAACTTTCTCTCTTCTATTCAACGTCGATATCTTTCTATGTTATGGCTTCTCCAAGACTAGCCACAACGTTATCGATGCTAAAAAATTATGTATCCATGTTCACACTAATGCCTAGGAATGATCAATTCACATAATATTTTGCTTGCCATTCAAAAAAACAATATTTTTTTGCATCGATGCATCAGCCGTGGGACAAAAATCCTCAGAATTCAAAACTATTCTCTTTCGTGCCTCCCCACATCCATCCACCAAGAATTGTTTACTCTCTCTATTGCTAAATAAATAGATTTCTAGCAAATTTAGGATAGATTAGTATGACAGAGAAAATATCATACTGTCCTTCATTAACCGGAGTACTTGCACACTTATCATAATTATTCTAGTAGCCCACTAATTATAGCATTTACTACACACATCCAACTGTAGAAACTCAATACTCGAATTGGCGGGGTGTAGAGGACTTTGAGAAAAATAAATAGGTCGATGGACCATTCATCCTTCTAGAAATTGATTTATCATAGACAAACTCTTAACCTAGGAATCTATTTATTTAGAGATAAGGGGAGTATTTGCTTAGCACCGAAGCAAGAACAACTACTTGATTCGTGTCTTTTTTTTTTACTTTAGCATGGGTCCACACAATGACATGACTTGATGCTTCAAGACTCTTTTGGTCATCGGTAGAGAATCAACATTGTGGATAGCCTAAGGCAGATGAGGTAGCATAGAATTCCATGCACACTCGAAAGAGGATCAAAGAAATATATTGCATATGTGTTAGTTTGGTGATGACATTATGTACATATTCATCTCTTATTTTTAGATGATCAAATGTGATCTAAGAAATATATTCCATGTGTGTTAATTTGGTGAGAACACGAGATGTACGGATTCATCTCTTATGTTTAAGATGAGATTTAAGAGTACATGTTCATTATAATACTTTTGTTTTTAGAAATATCTAGATAAGAGAATATTTAGTTACACTTGTATCTATTTCAATTCATATATATTAAATAAAGTAGATTAAAGTAAAAACTAGTTAGATTTTCACCTTAATATATACTCCCTCCGATCCTAAATGTCTGTCGCCACGATTTGTGCGTTGATAAGTTTGAGTCAATTCGTGTAACATTTGTATCTCCAACTGAATTTACAAAAAAACTAGATTCAATTATCTAGATACTAATTATGTACTCCACCCATTTTAAATTATAAGTCATTCTAAAAAATTTAGAAAGTCAAAGCATAGTTTGACCAAAACTATAGAAATAATTAAGAAATTTTATAAATCAATTTGATACGCTATGAAAATATAATTAATGATACTTAATTGACATCGTAAATATAATTATCTTATCATATAAATTTGGTCAAACTTGAGATGCTTTGACATCTCAAGATTCTTGAAATGTTTAGGTAGTAAATATTAATATTTTTAATATATATATTTAATTAACGTTCTTCGTCAGAAATCCAAAACGACCAACATTGAGGACGGAGTGAGTATGAATTGAGCGAGGGGCTAATCGAAACCTTGAATGGGATGGCACAGGTTTTTGACACTATTAACGACAGTTATCAGCAGGGCTCACCTGTTATCTATCGACCCCATCTGTCATTCTCCCTTTAACTATTGTTTCTTCATTTGGCGTGCCTCATCTTCTTCTCTGCGTGGACACGGAGTGACGGAGCGCCGTCGGGCTCGTCGCGCCTCCCCCGCCTCGAGCCGGTGGCCGCCGCTCGCTGGACCTCCCGGACCTGCTGCCCGAGCTAGTAGCCTAGAGCCGTAATCACTGGAGCGGATGCGCTGAAGACTGGAACATGAACTGGGCGAACGAGGTACATGTTCGATGCTAGGTTTTCTTAGTTTATCTTCTTCGCGAGGCTAGATTAAATTACTGATGGCGGCGGCGGTAGCCTTGTAGGATTCGTTTATTTATTATGTTTGGGGCTGAAATGTGCTGGTCTGCTTTTAGATGATATGTGGCTTGGCATTTTAAAAACCTTGGCTTTGTTGATTAGATCTTGGAATAGGGCAATCTGTTACTTTAGGCAAGAATGGGCAGATATCCTCGTAAGAACTCATGAATTGATACATAATTTTTTTCTTTGTTTATTAGTATAATTTTATTGTTGTCTGAGGATGCTCGCGCAGTGAATAACTTGCAATGGCATGGTCTGTGAATCACTATGTTTTTTCCCCTACCTTTGATGATTTCTTTGTTTTCTCTAGGTATTTTCGTCGTGTGATGATAACCTTATGTCATTGATTTGACCAGGTTATGGGGAAACCAGATCCACAACGCGCCAGTAGCAGATGGTGGGAGGGGATATAGCACCGAACGTTGCAGATTTTCACGCAAGGAAACAATATCCCTAATTCTTTAGTTTTCCTTTTACTTCCAATTCCAAAGGTGAGATGGAAAGGCAAAGAAGTGATTGACTGAAGATCAAGTTTACGGCTGCAATAAAATTTACTTCTATGCTACTGAGATGGAAGAAGAGGCTAACACAGTACACAGTTCTTCGAATGCGTAAGTAATACAACTCCATCTTCTTTTCTCATCAGTGGCATCCATTGAATTTTAGTTGTCCCTAAGTATTGCTAATCATGTTCTCTTTGGCACAAATTTTAGTAAAAGATTAAATGAGTTATTGGGTCTTTGGGTTAGTATATTTATGCACTAATCTCATACTTGGTAGTATTCTTCTTCTTATACAGTGACACCTTGATGCCTGGTTTGGCACCATATGTTGGCATGGAATTTAGAAATCCAGATGAGGCTTGGGCATTTTGGCTTAGCTATGGTGGGCAAAAAGGCTTTGAGGTGAGAAAGAGGTATACAAACAAAAGGTCATCTGATGGCAAAATTACATCATGTAGATTTGTTTGTGCAAATGAGGGTCGTCGATCACGAGACAAAAGGGATCATTTAACAAGACGCCCTCGACCTGAAACTAGAACCGATTGTAAAGTCCACATGAATCTTCAATTGGACCGAAAGAAAGGCAATTATGAAGTGTCCGAGCTGGTTTTGGAGCACAATCATATGCTACACCTGCTAGAAGCCTTAAAATTGGTGGTACCACAAAGGCAAATTTCAGATTTACAAGCTTTTGAAATTGAAACTGCAGATGATGTAGGAATTGGGACAAAAGTAGCAAACGAATTGGCTAGTCACCATGTTGGCAGATCACCCAATCTTAGCTACACCCTTCAAGATCAAAAGAACTATTTGTTGGCCAAGCGCCAACGGGAGATGGCATATGGTCAAGCAGGTAGCATGCTTAAGTATTTTCAAGATAAAATTGCCGAGACCCCATCATTCCAATATGCTTTGCAAATGGATTGTGAAGAACATATAACAAATATATTCTGGGTTGATGGTAAAATGATCATGAACTATGCACATTTTGGTGATATTGTTAGTTTTGACACTACTTTTGGAACAAAAACTGGGAGTAGGCCTTTTGGTGTCTTTGTTGGATTCAATCATTTTAGAGAAACTGTAATATTTGGTGCTGCTCTTATGTATGATGAAACATTGGAGTCCTTTAAGTGGCTGTTCGAGGCCTTTCTAAAAGCACATAGTGGACAACAGCCTAAAACAATCTATACGGATCAAGATTTTGCAATGGAAAAGGCAGTTGCAGAAGTGTTTTCAGAAGCATGGCATGGATTATGCACCTCACACATTATGCATAATTTTGTCAAACATCTTCATGAAGATAAGAATGAAGACACAAACATTCTATCAGATTTTAGGGCATGCATGTTTGAGTATGAGGACATAGCAGAATTTGAACATAAATTTGACATCATGAGGAAAAAGGTGAACAAGCAAACTTGGTTGGATAGTATATACAAGTTGAAAGGAAAATGGGCTGAATGTTATATGAATGATGTCTTCACATTAGGAATGAGGAGTGCACAACTGAATAAGAGTCTATACAATGATTTGAAAATCCTCTTTGAAACTGATTTTGATATCGTCCAGTTGTTGAAGCATTTTGAAATGGTGGTGCAATGTAAAAGGGATAATGAACTGAAATTAGAATTTGATTCAAGGAAAAAGTTGCCTGAAATCTATATGAGGAGACCACCGCCTATGTTGGTGCATGCTAGCAAGCTGTATACACCTATTATATTTGAAGCTTTTCAAGGTGAATATGAAAGATCCTTGGCAGTTTGCACGAAGGCATTGGATGGTAATGAATATCTAGTAGGAGATTTTACCTTTGAGGAGGGGTACAAAGTTATCAGTGATCCTTTGAAGCAAACAGTTTTATGCAGCTGTAGGCAATTTGACAAAATTGGGATATTGTGTGCCCATTCTCTTAAAGTTCTTGATTTGATGAATATCAAGTCACTACCGCCACAATACGTGTTAAAGAGATGGACATGGGAAGCACGGATTGGAACTATACAAGACAACCTGGGAAGAAATATAGTCAAAAATCAAATTATGGATGCTACTCTTCACTATAGATATATGTCTCATAAATTTCTCAATTTGGCACATAGAGCAGCACACTTTCCAGAATGCACCATGTTAGTTGACACCATGCTTGACATCCTTGGAAAGGAAATTGAAGACAAAATCAATACATGTACAAGCACATCAGGGGATCCACTTGACATCCTTGGTAAGGAAATTGAAGAAAAAATCAATACATGTACAAGCACTTCTGGGGATCCAAGTACAATTTGCACGGATGGTCTTTTTAGTGGAGAGCTTCTATTCCAGTGAAGGAAGTAAGAAGCCATAAACTCGGCTATGTTTTTCCATTTGTCAAGCAAGCTAGAAGCATGCAAGTCTGTATTCATGTATGGCAAGTCTGTATGCATGTTCAGTCTGGGAGCATGGTAATTTGGTGACAATGAATTTTGCCACTCCTTATTCTGCTTTGCCACCAAAATTATATATAGCCAAACTGATAATATTTAGTGTTCTGCCCTCAAATTGACAGCACTCTGTGTTTGTATATATGTTTAGCTTTCTTTTGCCATTTTGCAAGCAAATATTTTGGGAGCATGGCCACACATTTTGCATTCCCGTTTCAGTTTTATTTTGGATTAGATATGCTGAATCTTAGAATACCTCTCAATGCAGCAGCAGCACATTCTAATATTCAGTATGCTGAATCTTAGAATACCTCTCAATGCAGCAGCAGCACATTCTAATATTCAGTTCGTAGATTTTGATTTGGATTTGAGCATTCAGAATCAGTCCAATAAACATTTAGGGATTCATTTCAGCCATCGGAATCCATTTCAATTTACAAATTGTCATGGTCGGGCGCACGTACGTGAGACGGCGTCGCGCCCGTGACGTGCGCCGCGCCCTGGAGCGAATGGCCCCTACGCAGGAGGACGCGCAGGGCGCAAGCACCGCGAGTGGCTAGGCAAGAAAGTAGGATAGCCTTCTGTTATTAGTTCCTTAGATTGAGGAGATTGTTTACTCCTTTTGGTTAGGCCTTTGGCCATATAAGATTGTAATCGCACACTCAATGAATCAATCAAGTATTATCAGCCTATCCTCTCCCTTTGTCTTCCTAAGCCGGCAACTCGGGGGCATAACCCAGTTGACGAAGGCGGCGACGGCGTGGGGGTATAACCCTGCCGGCGATGACGGATCGTGACTACGAGTTGCGTAGTCGGGGTCCAGCTACCTTGGGCAATACCGCCCTTGACAACCTGGTATCACGAAGCCGTCGATCCTCATCTTCCCAGTCGTCCAGCGCCACCAACAAGCCGCCGCCGATCAATCCAGCCCACCATCCTCGCCACAATCCTCCACCTCAGCCGCTCCTCTTTTATCCGCCATGTCTGAGCCCACCATCAAGGACGTGGTCGAGATGCTGCAGGCCTTCAAGACCGAGATGTCCACCATGAAGAGCGACATGGCCGCGCTCAAGGACAAGTCGGCTTCCTCGTCGGACGGCAGCGGCAGCGGAGGGCCGCGCGACCTTGATCGACCCCCGAAGTTCCAAAAACTGGATTTCCCCGTTTCGACGGCAAGTCCGATCCGTTGCTCTTCATCAACAAGTGCGAGTCCTATTTCCGGCAACAACGCACCCTGGCGGAGGAACGTGTCTGGATGGCGTCGTACAATTTGGAGGACGTTGCCCAGCTCTGGTTCATCCAGCTGCAAGAGGATGAGGGCACGCCGCCGTGGGGCCGTTTCAAGGACCTCCTCAATCTAAGGTTTGGGCCACCACTACGATCCACACCGCTTTTCGAGTTGGCGGAGTGTCGGCGCACGGGGACCGTGGAGGAGTACTCCAACCGGTTCCAGGCTCTTCTACCCCGCGCCGGCCGCCTGGAGGAAGCCCAACGCGTGCAGCTCTACACTGCCGCCGTTGAGCCACGCTGTGCGCATCCACAACCCGGAGACACTCGCGGCGGCCATGAGTCTCGCCCGCCAGGTCGAGCTGATGGAACTCGAGCGGGCGCCAGCTGCTGCTGCCAGCTCCGGCGCCCCGCCAAGCGCCTGCAGCCGCCCCTGTGGCACTTGCGCTCCCGGCGCCCGCCGTTCCGGCCCTGCCACCACCACCGACCAGAGGGGGCGCTGCCAATCCACCGCGGCGGCTCTCGACCGAGGAACAAGCGGAACGACGCCGATTGGGCCTCTGCTACAACTGCAACGAGCCGTACTCGAGGGGCCACAACCGCGTCTGTCGTCGCATCTTCTACATCGACGGCGTGGAGCTGGCCGAGGGTGGTGCAGACGAGGAAGCTCCGGTGTTCTCCCTGCACGCGGTCGCTGGCGTTCCCCGGCAGCAACACGATCCAACTCCGGGTGCAAGTCGGCGCGGCGGAGTTCACCGCGCTCATCGACACCGGCTCCACGCACAGCTTCATTGGGGAGGATGCCGCCCGCCGCACTGGCCTCACCATCGAACCGCGCCCTGGGCTGACGGCAACCGTGGCGAACGGCGAGCGCATCGCCTGCCCCGGGGCGCTCCGCCGCACACTAGTGCTCATCGATGGCCTGGAGTTTCAGGTCGATCTTTTTATTATGCCCCTTGCAGGCTATGACGTGGTGTTGGGCACCAACTGGATGGCGCCCTTGGGGGACATCACGTGGAACCTGGCGGCTGGCACCATGGCGTTCCAGCATGCGGGCAGGTCTGTCTGTTGGCACGACACCGCTCCCAAGACTTCCGCCCGCCTCCACGCTGCTGAGGCCGTGGAACCCCTCGACGCGCTCCTGGCCGATTTCCTGGACGTCTTCGCCGCGCCGAGTGGTCTGCCACCGGAGCGGGGGCCGCACCCACCGCATCATCCTCAAGCCTGATGCGACCCCCGTGGCGGTCCGACCGTACCGATACCCGACTGCGCACAAGGACGAGTTGGAGAAGCAGTGCGACGCTATGATCGGCCAAGGCATCATCCGGCGCAGCGACTCGGCCTTCTCATCCCCGGTCCTCCTCGTCAAGAAGTCAGATGGATCGTGGCGGTTCTGCGTCGACTACTGCGAGCTGAACGCCATCACGGTGAAGGATGCGTACCCCATCCCCGTCGTCGACGAGCTGCTTGATGAGCTCCATGGTTCCCGGTTCTTCACAAAGCTCGACTTACGTTCCGGGTACCATCAGGTGCGCATGAGGACGGAGGACATCCACAAGACGGCGTTCCGCACCCACGACGACTCTACGAATTCTTGGTGATGCCATTCGGGCTGTGCAACGCCCCGACAACATTCCAGGCCCTCATGAACGATGTACTGCGCTCTTTCCTTCGCCGCTTTGTACTCGTTTTCTTTGACGATATATTGATCTACAACAAGTCATGGGCCGACCACCTCCGTCACCTCCGCGCGGTCCTCAGTGAGCTCCGCCTCCATGTCCTCTTCTTCAAGCACTCCAAGTGTGAGTTTGGGGTGTCGTCGGTCGCCTACCTCGGCCAACGATCTCGGCAGCAGGCGTGGCCATGGACTCGGCCAAGGTGCAGGCCATACACGACTGGCCGGTGCCTCGCTCGGCGGGGCGGTACGCGGCTTCCTCGGCTTGGCGGGTTACTACCGCAAGTTCATCCACAACTATGGCGCCCTGGCGGCACCACTCACCAGCCTGCTCAAGAAGGAGGGCTTTTCATGGAGCACGGAGGCCGCTGCGGCGTTCGAGAACCTCAAGACCGCCGTGACCGCAGCTCCGGTTTTGGCCATGCCCGACTTCGCCAAGCCGTTCGTGGTCGAGTGTGACGCGTCGTCCCACGGCTTAGGGGCGGTGCTTCTCCAAGAAGGGCACCCGATCGCCTTCTTCAGTCGGCCAGTGGCGCCGCGACACCGCGCTCTTGCTGCCTACGAGCGCGAGCTGATCGGGTTGGTCCAGGCGGTCCGGCATTGGCGCCCATATTCTTGGGGACGCCGTTTCAGCGTCAAGAGGACCACTACAGTCTCAAGTACCTGCTGGACCAGCGCCTTGCCACCATTCCACAACACCATTGGGTTGGCAAGCTGCTTGGGTTCGTTTTCCCTCCGTCGAGTACAAGCCCGGCGCTGCGAACGCCGTGGCGGACGCACTGTCCAGACGGGACACGGAGGACGGGGCGCTGCTCGCCCTTTCGGCTCCCCGCTTCGACTTCATCGACCGCCTGCGTCAAGCACACCTCGACGACCCGGCCCTCGTCGCCCACCATGCTGAGATCACCGCAGGGACTCGCCAGGCGCCTTGGACGATCGTCGACCGCATGGTCCACTTCGGCGGCCGGTTGTACGTCCCACCCGACTCCCCACTTCTCCAAGAAATCATGGGGGTGATCCATGAGGACGGCCACGAGGGCGTCCAGCGCACCTTGCACCGCCTACGCCGCGATTTCCACTTCCCAAACATGAAGAACAGGGTGCAGGACATGGTGCGCGCGTGCGCGGTGTGCCAACAGTACAAAATCCGAGCCCTTCAGCCAGCAGGCCTGCTCCTTCCTCTGCCGGTGCCACAGGGGGTCTGGACGGACATCGCGCTTGATTTTGTGGAAGCCCCCCGCGCGTCCGCGGCAAGTCGGTGATTCTCACCGTGGTGGATCGATTCAGCAAGTACTGCCACTTCATACCCTTGGCGCATCCGTACTCTGTTGAATCCATCGCTCAAGCCTTCTTCGCCAACATCGTTCGCCTACACGGTGTCCCCCAGTCCATCGTCTTGACAGGGACACGGTCTTCACGTCGGCTTTTGGCAAGAGCTCATGCGACTGATGGGCACCAAGTTACAGATGACGACGGCGTTCCATCCCCAGTCAGATGGGCAATCCGAGTCGGCCAACCGCGTCATCGTCATGTACCTGCGGTGTTTGACAGGGGATCGACCTCGACAATGGGTTCGGTGGCTGCGTGGGCGGAGTACCTCTTCAACACGGCGTACCAGTCCTCCTGCGGGACACTCCTTTCCGTGTGGTGTACGGGCGTGACCCGCCCTCGATCCGCTCATACGAGCCGGGCGACACCAGGGTGCAAGCCGTCGCCAAGCGATGGAAGGCGTGACGAGTTCTTGGCCGATGTACGCTACCGTCTGGAGCAGGCGCAGGCCACGCAGAAGCTATACTACGACCGGAACCACCGCCCCGTCAGCTACCAGGTCGGTGATTGGGCACTACTTCGTCCCGGCAACGCTCGGCGTCTTCGCTGCCTCAAGCTCCGGGCGGCAAAGCTCAAGGCCCGCTTCGTCGGGTCGTACCGCGTCGTTGAACTCATCAATGACGTCGCCGTCCGTCTAGCTCTTCCGGCGGGTGCTCGCATCCATGATGTTTTCCATGTGAGCCTACTCAAGAAGTTCCAAGGCGCACCACCAGCTGAGACGCCACCGCTGCCGTCGCTTCGCCATGGCGCCATCGAGCCGGAGCCTGAGCGCGCGCTGCGCTACCGTTTAGCCCGCGGCGTTCCGCAGGTGCTCATCAAGTGGAAAGACTGTTCAGCAGCATCGTTACGTGGGAGGACACGGACACGTTCCGCACCAGGTTTCCCTCCTTCCGCTCGAGGACGAGCTGACTCTCGACGGAGAGGGAGATGTCATGGTCGGGCGCACGTACGTGAGACGGCGTCGCGCCCGTGACGTGCGCCGCCCCTAGAGCGAATGGCCCCTACGCAGGAGGACCGCGAGGGCGCAAGCACCGCGAGTGGCTAGGCAAGAAAGTAGGATAGCCTTCTGTTATTAGTTCCTTAGATTGAGGAGATTGTTACTCCTTTTGGTTAGGCCTTTGGCCATATAAGATTGTAATCGCACACTCAATGAATCAATCAAGTATTATCAGCCTATCCTCTCCCTTTGTCTTCCTAAGCCGGCAACTGGGGGGCATAACCCAGTTGACGAAGGCGGCGACGGCGTGGGGGTATAAACCCTGCCGGCGACGACGGATCGTGACTACGAGTTTGCGATAGTCTTGCGTAGTCGGGGTCCAGCTACCTTGGGCAATACCGCCCTTTGACACAAATTTAATTAACTTTCAGAACATTCAAAAAAGATTATTTGGTCACAACCACATTCAGTATAGGTCTGCCAATCTTAACAGGTCATCCTTACCATCAGTTGAATGTTCATAGAATGGCATGGCACTACACGCTTTTGCTGCCGAAAGGTGAGAGTGTTTCATACAAGGTGGAGCATTTCCATGTTTCTGCAGAGCTTCCACATGTGCTGACAGCTCAAATATGTTCTCTCTTGACCTGATGTTCCAGTACAGCTGCAATCATATTTGAATTTATCTAGTCACTACTCAGTCAGGTAACTTAGCGCCAGTGGAGATCTCCAAATCTACTGTAAGAATTTGAGTTTTTATTTTTTTTTCAGTCCCTGTATTACTCATCTATATATATTTTTTTAAAAAAACTCTTCATGTTTTTTAATAGATCGTAGAATAAAAAAGTTTGACCCGAGAAAAAAGGATGTTTTGTTTTTAATCAGAAACCATTTGCCAACACCTGCTTGAGTCTTTTCTCTTTTGTCAGGTGGGTTATACAGTTTCCATCAGTCCAATCAGGAGTCAGGAGACATGAAATTGAGACTGAAGCAAGACATTGGCATTTTGAATTTTTGATTGCCTATTCCTTCAGATGACACAAAAATGGTAAAGAATACCGAGAGGAACTCTGGTCAGATGATTAAATCTGGACCAAGGAAAGCATCAATTAAATCTGACCTAACGAATTACTCCATAGTGCTTTTGATTTTTTTATATAAGACATGATTTTTAGTAACATAGGAGTATAGGACAGTTTCCACAATGACGGAGTAACATATCTTGCTGGTAATTGCACTCCAAATTTGTTGAGTTGATTGTTGATATCTCACAGATAAAATTAGTCTGTCCTTGAAATTGAAATTTTAATGCTGTCTGATTGTCTGATTGAAATTTCTCTTTCAGGTTTTCACAAATATTTTTCCCAGTATGCATGTCTGGTTACATCATCTTCATGTAGAGCCCGATAAAATTCTTTAAAAACTTAGAAATGATAACAATACGTTACACAAATAATATTTTAGTATACAATACAAATGGAATGAAAAAATGCATTGTATTGTGAAATGTTATATTACCTCGTCTATCGCGTTTAGAACCTCTTAAATACAATATTCTTCGTGAAAGTTTCCCGACATCATTTGAGTCTTCTTATCCTTAACTTTCTTATTAGATGTCCTTTTCTTGGTATTCTTTTGACCCCTTTTTTTCGTTTGCCTTTCTTGTTCGCCTCCTCCTCCCCTGCCTCCGTATCAGGAGGTAGGGGCAAGGACCTTGATATTCGTTTTTGTCGTGGCTCTAGACATCGCAACATACAACTGTCCATGAGAGAACACCGGCGTGGGCAGGTACACACTGACGTTGGGGATAGTCTGGCCCTAGGCCTTGTTGACCGTCATGGTAAAGCTCGGCCTGATAGGAAACTGTTTCCTCTTAAATTGGAAACGAAAACATCTCATCATCCGACGGACATAGCGGTGTTCGAGGAAGGAATACCCGCTTGCCAGCAGCTGCCCACCACAATTTCCGTGTCGATTGTATTTCTTCGGAATCCCCACACCACCAGCCTTGTACCCCTTGGTAGCCCGTTTGCAGGATCAATATTCTAAGCAATATACAGGACAACCCGATCTTGAGTTTCAAGACATGTGGAGGCAGTTGTTGGATGTCAGACTGTTAAGGAACTTTTGATGGATAGTAGTTATGTGGATCTCTCCGCGGCGTCAAAACTGGATACATTGTCTCCCCGCCTTGGAACATATCATTCATTTTCATATTAATCTTGTCCACCCAATCATTCCGTGAGATAAAATAGCTCTAGTGGTGATGTAGTCTTTTGTCGGCCATGTTTTCCATTTAGATCTAGGAAGATGGTGTCGATTAATGTATGGAGATCTTTTCGGCATCACCAGAGTACGACACACAAATCTCGTCTGGAATACGAACATTGTCATCTTCGTTAACCTCTTCCCCTTCCACCACCGACGCGCAACAAATAATCTGCAAACCCGGGTCACTGTGAGCCCTCATGTTGCGGACGAGCTTTTAAGTGTTGCATGGATTCCCAAAGATACGACCTTCGTAGGAGAAAGCACCGACTATTTGAGCCCTAGATCCTTTCCGCACAACAGGCAGGACCTGTCTGAAATCTTCAACAAAGACACAGTCTTTCCACCAAACGGTAGGTCTGACCGGCTCATAATATCTCGTAGACTGTTGTCTAGTGCTTCCACATTCTGTCTCTTTGTCATAGTCGCCTCGTCCCAAATTATGAGAGCGTGCTTGCTGTAACAGCTTGGCAGTACCACTTTGCTTCGTGAAGCTACAACAACCGCCCTCTTGAAGATGTGAGAGGTATCTTGAAACGCGGGTGAGCCGTCCTCCCACCTAGCATTATAACCGCTGCGACTCAGATGTAGCTGTAGCAACGACAAGCTTATTCTGGCTACGTAGTTTTGCGAGAATGCTTTGTACAAGGTCTTTCTAGTCCCGCCAGGTCCATCCACAAAGAACACCCTACCTTTGTAACATGTTTCCCATAGACTGCAACATGTTTCTAATGTCTACAAAACCATCTGTCGCACCAGATTGAGGATGGATGTTTATGACTGTGTCCTCTGCCATTGCATCATTAGTGGTCTGTTCCACAACCCCATCACATCATTCGACTCGCATAATACCAATATTGTTGCAAATAATCTTCGTAGGGGAGAAGGCATCTGGAAGACAGTAGCTTCACTTAGACATTCATCAGTGTATTGTTTCTTCTATTAACCCCTTCTTTCTGTAGCTTCATGGAATGTAGGGTAGTAGAACGCCATCGACATCCCTCAGGTGTTCGTATGAAAGTAGCATCAGCTACATTGTTTAACAGAACACAAAGAAAGTAGCGTTCTCCCTCACGGGATTAGCCGAGATGACTCTGCCAACTTGGAAAACTGAGTTTTTCCTTGGCTGCCAGAATTTTACCATCAAAAATGCCAGGTAAAATGCTCTGGAAAGTCTTGATACAATATTCCGCGGGCTCCTCCTTTGTCCTGTTTGCCTCAAAGTATGCTGTCAGCATTGACTCTTGATCACCGGGTTATTAACGATATGTTTCGACCTTGTCCCGTTTATTGAATGCAACCATGTGCATGTTAGGTAGATGAAGCTGCAACTGTTGTACCGGTGGATGGTTTTTGCTTAAATCAAAGTCATATATCCTCCACAGTGCTTCTTGAGGTGTCACCCATTGGGCTTCTCTGAACTGAGCAATTCATCAATGTCCCCTCCCTTGTCTGTTTTGTCAGACTCCCTCACCGCCACCGATGCCCTGTCATGGACCCTTATTACATACTTGAAAAGATACTTTACCGACTGGATTACACCACATGCTTCAACATTTATATGACAATTGAAGGTATGTAGCAGGCAAGGATTTGTAAGGAACGACCCATTGATTGTCGAGGTAATGACCTCGAACTTTCAAAGTACGTCCGTCATCGCGTCGCCGATAGATGGGGTACGAATCCTTTCCCTGGCTGGTTGAGTCACAGAATTGACGGGGGTAACGGTTCTTGCATGACCCACGACCTGCCGTGCATGGACAATCTGGATTAAGATAACCGCAGGGACCATGCATCATATGCTTGGTTACCATATTGTATAGCTCAGGGTACTCTTCTTGTTTGGTAGCTCTGCTGATATAATCATGTCATATTGCTCGGCACAAGTGAGCTTGTACTTTCCTTCCTTATTAGCAAGAAGTGTGCATGCGGCAACCACCTCTTCTGGAACTCTACTACATACACGTATGACTTCACCTTTCCAAGTATGTCTTTATCATAAACATCTTCTTCATTGCATCCAACTTTGCATGGAAGACTCGGGTAACGAGATCTGGGCGATCTTGTGCTGTCTGGCCTGGATAAAGTTCATTTTTGATCTCATCCCAGTTTGGGCTGCACGTCATTGTGAGGAAGACATCAGGTTTACCATACTTTCTAAACCAGAGCCATTGCATCCATGAATCGACGCCTTCATGTCACGAGGTCCTCCAATGAATGACGTAGACAAGACAGTATGCCTTCCGACATTGTCAGCAGATCCTTCACCCGAATGCATACTGTCCACCAGGCCCTGGTATGCTCGAATTGGCTAGACGCTCGCTCCCTTCGACCCAGACCGCGGCCACCTCTGATGTCAGTGGCACATTATATGTTCTCTGGTCAGTTGTTGGTCAAGGTTGAACTCAATACGATAATCATCAAGATCTTTAACATGCCCCCATAGTCCTTAGATGCTCAGAATACGGATTCCCATTTGCTCTTAACTTCTCTATCTTTTTGGGCGGATTCCTTACGACACTGGCTCATCCATGCTCGAGGGACGGATCATCATCATAAAAATAAAGGTCGAGGTGTTTCTTTCTGAACTCCATCCTCCTTACCAAAAGATTGCATGTTATGGTAAAAAATGGCCATGAGCACGGAACGTGTAGATACCACAAATTTTCATATTAGTGGCCACACGATCTAGTTGACAATACAGTGAAGTGAAAGAGAAGTGACCATTGAAATGTCTGATGTTAGCACGAAAGTGCTTGGCATCAGCATTCGAGCTTGACCACAGCCTCATGAGTTCTGGTGGTGTCTCAACATTTGCAAGATGAATCTTTCCACCACGACAACAAATTCCAGGAGGTTCAGCTTCAAATTTCTTTGCGTTGCAATACTTGCAGTTCGGCACTGATGACAGGACCCTGCTCTTCTGATGGGTTATTAGCATAAACCCTGTTGAATGGATCTAGGACATCAGATTCATTGTTATCTTGCTCATTCGTGTCGTCATTATGGTCGAGTTCAATTTCCTCTTCATCATCTACAAGAAAAATGTTATGGTGCCATGCGTTGCAAAAAAGCGCGATAAAAAAAAATTTAGGTATTAGGCTAATTACCTTGTCCAGCAAAAAAATATGCTTCTCCTCCCCCTCGTCATCTTCAAATATGACATTTTCATCATAGCGCAACACGATTATATATATTTGAGAACATAATGACACATAAAGACTAAAGAATGAAGAATCTAATTAAGAAAATACCATCTTCTCCCATATCCTCTAATGTATGAGCTTGAGCACCATTTGAAGGCATTGAAGAGGAACCGTAAACTACAGACGTTTGTGTTTGTGTACTCATGTTAAGTGATCGAATTGGAGGCTCTTGGGTGACACCATCTATAGTAAAAAATGTATGATTCTTTAGAATAGAAAAAACGAAGGAGATAGTCTTGTATCAAAATATAGTGCATAAGGCAAATTACCGTTATAAACAACACTTCTTGTGTCGGATCATTCAAATATTGAACTTTTCATCCGCACAATCTCTGGCTCTTCTACCAATAGTTGCCTCAAAAGTTCGATTGCGTCTTGACACAAGTGCTATTTCTCTCTCCCAGCGTTCACTCGGATGCCTAAGTATGGTATGCCCCATCGCTAATTTAGGGGTAAGACTTCTTGGTTTTGAACTGTTAATGACGTGATTTTCAATAGGCGTGCAACTCAATTCGGGTATTTCCATATCCTGTGAAGCTGGTTTAGGCGATTGAGGTGAAGAACGAAAATAAGCTGAGGGTTAAAGTGAGGGCTCTCCATGGCAATTGAGTCCGGATGTAAATTGTTGGCTCGGTGTTCTATTCCCATATTTTTATATTTCTTGTTGTTTCTTTTCTTTTTTAATTCTTCTCGTGTGGGGTCATTTGCAATTTCTTGTAGTATTCTTGTGTGCATTTTGTGCCACTACTTCTCCCGCCTTCTCTTATTTACTGCAGCCTTTTGTTGAGGAGACATTGCAGCCCTACGTGGTTTTCTTGGCTCAGTTATATGGTCTTTTGCCACGTACTAATATGGTCTTTAGAAGGAGATTCATTTAAAGCACCTATGCAATAATAAAAAAAGTACAAATGTCACATTATATAATAATACAAGAATCGAACATAATAATTAAATAATATTGTTTTCATCTTTTAAATTCCAAATAAAGTCACGATTCAAAAAGGGGACTTGTTTCAATGTCAAGTACAATTCCATATCAAGTAAACTGTTTCAACACCTTGAGGAACTCCAATCTTTTTAGCCACAGGGAAATCTAAAAATGAATTTAGTATTTAGTAATAATTAGTATACGTACCTTACATCATCACACTATTTCCTAATAAAGAATTGATTAATTAAATACCTGT
The DNA here is from genome assembly GCA_022036555.1 of Microstegium vimineum. Lineage (NCBI taxonomy): Eukaryota > Viridiplantae > Streptophyta > Magnoliopsida > Poales > Poaceae > Microstegium > Microstegium vimineum. Next base: position 30,768,238 of record CM039135.1, read on the forward strand.
TCACTGTACAGTCTCCTGTTCATTGTTTAGTAGATTCATCACGATGCCTCTTTGTGCGTATTATATAATTCACGACGCCTCTTATTTCGTAGTGCCCTTTGTTCAATAGACATTGCATAATATCGTGCTCTTTCATTTTCACGTTTATGCTCTTTTGGATCCATGCTAAAACGGTTCGCTGTTAATACCAGACCATCTTCAAGTTATACCGACAGAATACAAAATAAGATATTATATGAGTCCACTAAATATATCTTATATTAACTCTACAAGAAATTCTTTTAAATAACAATATTTGAAACCTGATAATTGGCCCAAATCAGTACTGCACGTTGATGTTCTATGGAGTCAATCACTATCTTCATCCATAATGTTTATTGTATTACCATCAACGCACACTTAAACATAAAATAAAAAATGGTAACAAATACATACAATACTTATTGTATACATATCCAAATCATAAACTAATAAACTAAAATAAATAAGGCTACAAATATAATTACAAAGTCCGTTTGACGGCTAAAGTGATACATATCGTTATCTAGATCAACATGACCTTGACTATTAATCATAGGTCCCTCACAAAATTCCTTGTTTATTTTACTATATACTTCTGTCAACATTTTAATACCCCGTTCTCGGTCCCTTTGACTCTTCTTGTCATTAGCATCCCCATCTTATGTCCTTGTATGATTACCTTCACGGTATAATAATCCAAGATTAGCACACAATAAGGAATTACATGTTTCAATGTCATTAAGGACTTACATGTTCCATTTCATTGTTGATACACATATCAAGTAAAACCGTTGTTCCTATCTTGAGGAACGTCAACAGGTCCAGTCAACCGAGAAACTAAAAATGAAAGCAGTAATAATAAGTAAAACATACCTTAAATCATCAAACATTATTTCCTAACAAAAAAAATCATTGTTTAACTACCTGTTGAATGGACAGTTTCATTCTGGATTCATTAGTGGATTCATCACGATCTTTCTAGATGACTCTTTTTTGCGCAACATACAATTCACGTCGTCTTTTATTTCGTAGTGCCCTTTGTTCAGTAGATAGTGCATCGTATCGTTTTCTTTCATGTTCACGTTTATTCTCTTTTGGACACGTGCTAAGACGATTTGCTGTTGATATCAGACCATCTTCAAGTATACCAACAGAATATAAAAGAAAGCTATCAAATAAGAAAACTTATAGGTAGTTTATATTAACAGATATGCCTGCTATAAATTTTGAAAAGCATCCTTAGAAAACACATGAATTTTTTTACCTCTATGGATTGTTGATTCTGGCGTATTTTTTTTACCCCAAAGGTGCCCTCTTACCGGTTGGTTCTGGCGTATCCATAATTCGCACATGTAAAAAAGCTATCAAGCTGTTATCACATGAAAATGATGGATACATATGTGAAATTGGACATATTTATGAATTCACTCGATCTAATAATATTGAATCTTTATTTGTTTTTTATATTTTTCAACTTAAAACATAAGTAAAAATATACAATACAAAATTACTACTAAACATCTCCTACTATATATCAACTGCATAAATCTATTTATGAGAATTTTAAATATCTCTCTCACTTTATTTTTTGATTTTTTGTGGCTTTGTATATTGATTTGATATTGAATCTTAAAGCTATAGCCTCTTTTCATTCATAAATGGACCAGATTTATATGGGCCCAAAAAGTACATCCCGAATTGAAGCCATAGAGGGTGAGGGAGCAGGCCAGCCCAGTGGGCGTGCGCATGCCGGCCCTTAGACGAAATGAAGTGCGGTTTGTTTTCGCACAAACTTGAGGTTTTTGTTTAATAAATTTCCAGAGAGAGGAGGTCGAACTGAACTTTGATTCACTTAACGTTTGAGGCCCTGGATGCAAAATGTCTCTGTCCTTATCCGATGCCAAACACACTCGTCTTCCTCCTCAGTCCTCACACCCACTCATCTTCCCCCCTCCTCACCCGCATCCTGCCTCACTACCGACCCACTCGCCTCTCTCCAATCCTCTCCCACCCACTCTTCTCCCAACCCTCCTCAGATTTGTCACCTGAATCCCACCCGGTCTCCTCCACAGCACCGCCGCGCTGAGCTCACAGAACTAACTAGCAGATCTGCGCGAGCCGGTGACTCGGCATCCTCGCGACGCGGCGACCGGGCCAGATCTGCGCGACCTCATCTCGGCATCCATGGTGGTCTTCATGCGAGGCAAGTCCCCATGGCCTCCGAACATACGGTCGTCGGAGAGCAGCGAGCTGACTGGCAGAGCTCCTCGGTCGGCCGTCGTTCTCCGCCTCCACCGTCTACTCGTCTTTCTCCGGTACTCCTCCCACCAACTCGTGTACCTTCTCTCCATTTCTCACCTCAATACAGGGCCACCTCCACCAATTACATCCCTCACACGCACCACCGCGCATAAGGTCACAGATCCGGCTAGATCTGCGCTTTCGGCATATCGGCACCCTCAGTGACACGGCGACCTTGCCAGATCTATGCGCCCCGCGTTTCGGCACGGGTGGTCATCTTCCGCATGGCCCCGCGTTTCGGCTTGCAGCAATCTTTAGCCGGCCAACGCTCTGGTGACAAGGCGGCTAGGTCGCTGCCCCCTTCTCAAATCAAACTAACTCAGATATGTGCATTCGAGTGTCAATTAGTTAGTGCTATCCTTTACTGGTCCGCCCTATGTGTCTAGATCCAGTGTGGTTTTGTGGATTTGGGTCTGTGTCCATACGTCTGTCTGCGAGATTCTTCATTCCTATTCAATTAGGGTTTATGTATTGTGACACTACTCAATACCATGTAGTTTTTTTGTTTAGATCCAGATTGGGAGACCTATTTCTGTGAGTTTGGTATTATTTTATGAAAGGTGGTGGAGCCGTGAGTAAGTGTTTTAGGCTTTGCATGTGCTCATGACACTAGCTCCTCTTAGTATGGTCAGCAATTGGAAAAAGTTATAAAAGTGGATCTTAATTAACATTTATTTGCTGTGTTTACTTGTAGCATGGTTTTAAACCTTAACCAGTGCTGATGTGCCTAACCCTTTCACATGGTTGGCTAACACACGGGCACAGACCACATGATGACGACCCGTAGGGTTCGCGGTCCGATCTTTCGATGAAAGAAAGTGGATAACTCGATTGGTGGATGGGGATGACGTTCACGGTTCGACTACAACCGTCCAAGGACGTTGCGCCTTAGCAACCGATACACCACCTCCAATGGTTGTCGTGATCTTGCGGCGCGACAACCAGCCACTAGGGCTCCCGTCCTGCAAGCAATCGAAGAACCAGCAAGAACAAGATGAAACAAGCACTCAATGGCAAGATGAATATGAAGGTTTCAATCTGAGAACACAATATGGTGAGGTTCTGTTGACAATCAAACGGATGGTTGATCCAACACGCGCGCTGAAAGGCGGCAGCAATAGCTAACTCGACGAAACAAAACCTAACTGTTCTTGGTGGCGGCTAATGAGTATATAAAGGTGGAAGGACGACCACCAGGGTGTTGGGGTCGTTTTCCAACCCTAGGACGCGTCCCTAATGGACCCAACTTGATACACGGCCCATTGGACCAAACTAAGGTGACGCAACACCTTTGGACAGAAAAGCTCTCGATCGTAATTCGGTCATTGCGGCTGCCTCAGAACAGATATGGACTTGATTCTAGATCCATATGAAAATAGACTTCATAAGGATTCCATGAAGTACTTGAACACCCCAATCCGAGTCCGTATGCGACCGTGGTGACCATCACAAGTTGGAGCTGTCCTGGAATCCGAATCCAGCCTCCGCGAGTCCAAATCCAGCCTCCGTGAATCCTTGTCCCTTTCGGTCATCTCCCTGGTTCCTAGCCAAAACAAGAGTGCACGCGTCTCCATGGTCTAAATATGATGGACATGAACTCAAGAGCAAACTTACTTGATGATTAATTTGACGAGCACGAGCGCGAGTAATAGGACCAGAAACTGGTACTCATGATGGCGTGGATGTATTATTGGTGTGGAAGTCTTCATCATCCTCCCCTTCTTGCATTTGAGTCGTCCTCGACTCAAGCTCGTCTTCTTCTTCCAAATACGGCTTCAAATCTGCAATGTTAAATGTGGGACTAACCCCAAAATCTGCAGGCAGATCGAGCTTATAGGCATTATCGTTAATTCTCTCTAACACTTTAAATAGTCCATCAGCTCTAGGCATCAATTTAGACTTTCTCAAATCAGGAAACCTATCCTTTCTCAAGTGCAACCAAACTAAATCTCCAGGTTCAAATATTAGTTCCTTTCTACCTTTATCTCCAGCAAACTTATATTTAGCATTCATATGCTCTATGTTTTCTTTAGTTGTTTCATGCAGTTTTAACATCAATTCAGCACGCTTAGTAGCATCAAAATTTAGTTTTTCAGAAGATGGCAAAGGCATTAAATCAATTGGAGCACGAGGCAAGAAAACCATATACAATCTGAAATGGGCACATCTTTGTAGTAGAATGCAGCGAACGATTATAAGCAAATTCAATATGAGGCAAACAATCTTCCCACATCTTAATGTTCTTCTTTAAAACAACCCTTAACATGGTAGACAAAGTTCTATTGACAACTTCAGTTTGACCATCGGTTTGGGGATGACATGTAGTAGAAAATAAAAGCTTAGTTCCTAGTTTTCCCCATAAAGTCTTCCAAAAATGACTAAGAAATTTAGCATCACGATCAGAAACAATTGTGTTGGGCACACCATGCGCTCAAAAGAACAAATCAGCAATATGAGTAGCATCATCCATTTTATGATAGGGTATGAAATGTGCCATCTTAGAAAATCTATCAACAACCACAAACACACTATCACGTCCCTTTCTAGTCCTTGGCAAACCCAACACAAAATCTATAGAAATATCTTCCCAAGGGGCACTAGGAACAGGTAGAGGCAAATACAAACCGTGTGGATTTAACCGTGACTTAGCCTTTTGACATGTCGTGCAACGAGCAACAAACATCTCCATATCTCTTCTCATCTTTGGCCAAAAGAAATGACCAACAAGTATGTCCTCCGTTTTCTTAGCTCCAAAATGCCCCATCAAGCCACCTCCATGCGCTTCCTGCAGCAACAACAAACGAACAGAGCTAGCTGGAATGCATAGCTTGTTAGCTCTAAACATAAACCCACCACTAACGATGAATTTGTTCCAACCTTTCCCATCTTTACAATGCAGCAACACATCTTTAAAATCAGCATCATTAACGTATTGGTCCTTAATTGTTTCTAATCCAAAGATTTTGTAATCAAGTTGATTCAACAAGGTATATCTCCTAGACAAAGCATCAGCAATAATATTCTCTTTCCCTTTCTTGTGCTTAATAACATAAGGAAAAGATTCAATAAATTCAACCCACTTAGCATGTCTACGGTTCAATTTCCCTTGACTACGAATATGCTTCAAAGATTCATGATCAGAATGAATAACAAACTCTTTGGGCCACAAGTAATGCTGTCATGTTTCTAATGTGCGAACAAGAGCATACAATTCCTTATCATAAGTAGAATAATTTAGAACAGGACCACTCAATTTTTTACTAAAATACGCAACAGGTTTGCCTTCTTGTAACAAAACACCACCCAGTCCAATTCCACTAGCATCACATTCAAGCTTAAACATCTTATTAAAATCAGGAAGTTGGAGGAGAGGTGCATGTGTCAACTTATCTTTCAGCATGTTGAAGGAGTTCTCTTGTACTTTGTCCCACTTAAAAGGCACTCCCTTCTTTGTAAGCTCATTCAAAGGTACAGCAATGGTGCTAAAGTCCTTCACAAAACGGCGATAGAAACCAGCAAGTCCTAGGAAACTCCGCACCTGTGTGATAGTCTTTGGTACAGGCCATCCCTGTATAGCTTCTACCTTGGCTTGATCAACCTCAATTCCTTGTGGAGTCACAACATAGCCAAGAAAAGACACTCGATCGGTGCAAAAGGTGCACTTCTCAAGATTACCAAATAAACATGCATCTCGTAAAACATTAAAAACAACACGTAAGTGATCAAGATGTTCATCCATAGATTTGCTGTAAATCAATATATCATCAAAGTAGACTACAACAAATTTTCCAATGAAAGCACGCAGAACCTCGTTCATTAATCTCATGAAAGTACTTGGTGCATTAGTTAACCCAAAAGGCATGACTAACCACTCATACAAGCCAAATTTAGTTTTGAAAGCAGTTTTCCATTCATCTTCCAATTTCATACGAATCTGGTGGTACCCACTACGCAAATCAACTTTGGAAAACAAAACAGCACCACTCAGTTCATCCAGCATATCATCCAAACGTGGAATAGGGTGTCGATATCGAATGGTGATATTATTAATAGCTCTACAATCAACACACATGCGCCATGTACCATCTTTCTTAGGCACTAAAATAACAGGAACAACACAAGGACTAAGGGACTCACGCACATAACCTTTGTCGAGTAGTTCTTGCACTTGTCGCTGAATTTCCTTCGTTTCTTCTGGATTTGTCCTGTATGGCGCACGGTTTGGCAAAGATGCACCAGGAATAAGATCAATTTGGTGCTCAATCCCTCGTATTGGTGGCAGCCCCGCTGGTATCTCACTTGGAAAAACATCGGAATACTCCTGCAAAACGTTAGCCACAACAGGAGGCAAGGACTGCTGCATATCGTCAATGGAAATCAATGCATCTTTGCATACTAAAGCATAAGCAACAGAAGTGGATGCATTCAACTCATTAACATCAGATTTAGTAGCAAGCAAACAATTCTCATTCAATTTAATCTCAGTTTGCTTATCAACAACAGATTTGGCATTTTTATTGTTCTCACTTGTAGCCTTTGCAGCTTTAGCAACATCATCATGCATAATGGCTTCAGGAGACATAGGATGCAACACAATTTTTCTATCATGGTATAGAAAAGAATACTGATTTGCTCTACCATGATGCATAGAATCCCTATCAAATTACCATGGTCTACCTAGCAGAATATTACAAGCTTACATAGGCACAACATCACATTCAATCACATCATTATAGGATCCAATGGAAAAATTGATGCGCCAAGTCTAGTTACCTTTGCCTTACCACTGTTGTTTAACCTTTGCCTTACCTGTAGATGCCACGGACGAAGCACTTGCACTAGGCTTCTGTACCGTCTTCGTCACTGAATTCGCTGGAGTAGCACAAAGCTTATCGCTAGTAGGAGCTGGTGTAGTCGTAGTAGTAGTCGTACGGGGCTGCCATGAATTAGTCTTCCCTGCAGAAAAGTTAGTCCTAGCACTCGCACGTCGCCCCTGCACTTCCCTTTCAGCTTTACAAGCAAGATGAAACAAACGGGTTATGTTAGTGTACTCTTTATATGGCACGTCGCCCCTGCACTTCCCTTTCAGCTTTACAAGCAAGATGAAACAAACGGGTTATGTTAGTGTACTCTTTATATGCAAGGATGTCCTGAATTTCACGATTTAACCCACCCAAAAATCTTGCCATAACAGGTTCCTCATCCTCCTCTAAATTACAACGCAACATACCCATTTGTAATTCTTGATAATACTCTTCTACACTTTTAGCACCCTGTCTTAGTTGTTGTAGTTTATGTAGCAAATCACGTGCATAGTAAGAAGGAACAAATCTAGTCCTCATGATTTTTTTCAAAGCATCCCAAGTCTGTGGTATGTTCCTAGGATTTTTCTTACTATACTCTATCCACCATACAGTAGCAAAGTCAGTAAACTCACTAGTAGCAGCCCTAACACGTGTATTCTCAGAAAATTCATGATATGCAAACTTTTGGTCAACAGCAATTTCCCATGAAATGTATGCATCAGGATCATACTTGCCATCAAAAGGAGGTATTTTAAATTTAATCTTACTAAAAGCATCATTGTTATTATGTACCTCACGTCGACGGTGACCCATACCTCTGCGATTTAAGTGTAGGCGACGTCGATCACGAAGGTCATTGTCATCAAGATCCATATCTCCAGAGTAAGCATCCTCATCATTATCTTCGACCCGCTCCTCGTCCTTGTTGCCTTCATCATTCTTCTCTTTGTCGTTCATTTGGAAGTCATCAAAACGTTGTAGAAGAGCAACAAGGCTTTTGTCCATACGAGCCATCGATGCTTCAACTCTTGTAAGCTTGGTGGTGGTGGTGAGTTGGGCAGACTCCAACTGCCCAATCTTTTCATTCGTCACCTGTAAATCTCGATCAAGTCCATCTGCGTGCAGCTGCACTTGTCTTGTAAAATGTTAAATGATGCCCTTGGTGCGTAGAGTTTGTGGCATCGGATTATTGTCCTCTTTTCCTGACATGGTTTAAAAGACAAGAACAACAAGAATACAAGTGAAGAAATAAAAGCCCTACAACTATTAGGATGTAGCTACAGTAAGGCACTCGCTCTCAACCTGTTTCTCAAGCTCTTACTAGTTCTTACCTTGCTCAAACAAGAGGGGTCAACAACCAGCAATCCTGCAACCTTGGAAGTGAATGTATCGGTACCGTAGCACAACACCTGTCAAGTTGTAGTCGAATATGTGGAGCTGTAAGTGGCCAATGTTATGGACAAGGATAGATACTAGCACCACGTTAGTCACAAAAGCAAGTTGAATAATCGTTCAAAGGTGGTACTGTGCCGGTCCTAGCCTAGACCGTGCTAGAGACGCGAGTCTGGACACAAAGGAACTCACAAACACCACCTAATCAAAGGAGACAACACAAAGATCAGCCCCCTTCTCTTTTTTTTCTTGTTTTTTTTTTTTCTTTTGTTTTTTTCTTGTCTTTTTTTTGTCTTTTTTTTTTCCTTTTTTTTCAGGGGATCCTCAAAACTGATTATATGAACAGAGAGATGTCAAAAGAGCAAATCACCACACACATTTTTTCCGAAAGTGTAGGGGTATATAGGTAATTAAAAGATACTCTCTCTCTCTAAAGTAAGCTTTGCTATAAGATGATACGACTTCTATGGTTCAGACTTGAGTATCGAATATCAAAAGGATTTTAGACTCAAGGAAATAAATATCAGAGTAGCACTCGGACTCAACTATGAAAAACAACTCAGACTCAGAGTTTATAGCAGCGAATACGGGTAGAACTAGAACTCGAACTCGAATCGAACTTGATTATAGAAAACAACTCAGCCTCAAACTTGACAGCCACGAAATCTACTTAGACTCGGACTAGAACGTGACAAGAACTCGAAACTCTAAAGGACTATAACTAAAACCAGCAACTCAACACAACCGATGCAACCGACGACTCAACAAGCCCTAACTAAGTAGTACTAGCAAAAAGGCTCAACGGGTTTATGGGATTACGGAAAACTAATCTACTACTTTTTTTGGCTTTTCTGGACTATGGGAATTTTTTTTTGCAAAGAATTGGAAGTCTCTCACCGATAAACCTTGCTCTGATTACCAACTGATGACGACCCGTAGGGTTCGCGGTCCGATCTTTCGATGAAAGAAAGTGGATAACTCGATTGGTGGATGGGGATGACGTTCACGGCTCGACTACAACCGTCCAAGGACGCTGCGCTTTAGCAACCGATACACCACCTCCAATGGTTGTCGTGATCTTGCGGCGCGACAACCAGCCACCTTCATATGGACTTTAGCACCTTTGGACAGAAAAGCTCTCGGTCGTAATTCGGTCATTGCGGCTGCCTCAGAACAGATATGGACTTGATTCTAGATCCATATGAAAATAGACTTCATAAGGATTCCATGAAGTACTTGAACACCCCAATCCGAGTCCGTATGCGACCGTGGTGACCATCACAAGTTGGAGCTGTCCTGGAATCCGAATCCAGCCTCCGCGAGTCCAAATCCAGCCTCCGTGAATCCTTGTCCCTTTCGGTCCTCTCCCTGGTTCCTAACCAAAACAAGAGTGCACGCGTCTCCATGGTCTAAATATGATGGACATGAACTCAAGAGCAACCTTACTTGATGATTAATTTGACGAGCACGAGCGCGAGTAATAGGACCAGAAACTGGTACTCGTGATGGCGTGGATGTATCATTGGTGTGGATGTCTTCATCACCACAAGCCGTATTGTGTCCATAATTAACAGCACCTAACTTAGCCGGCCTTTATTTTTATTTTAAGACGCACGGGTTAATTAATTGAATATTGTCTCTTATCTCTGCCCTTGTTCGACATTTCATGTTTGGATGGAGTGGACGACGAACTCGGTGTGAAATCACTTTATTTGTTGTATATGGCATGTTTCATGTGTTGACTTTCGGCTGGCAGAGCTGACAGTAGATACTGAGGAGCTCCAGCTGCACAAAAGATAAGTATGGATTTAACAGTCTTTTACAAATTAATTGAATTGCTTTTAAATGGGGTTGTGGTGGTGGAAGAAACTGAAAGCTGAATTTTGATTCTTCGAAATATATATATATATATATATATATATATATATATATATATATATATATATTTTTACCCAGGTACTAAATAATACTCGGTACCCGAGCCCAAATCACCGGACCCGAGCCACCCAACCCGGTCCATGCGTTTTTACGTCCGCACCCACCTCCTCTTTTATCATTTCCTGTTTTTCGGTTCCAATCTCTAGATCGTGGAGACGGCGGTTTCGCCCAGCTCGCCCCAGCCCCATCCTCAACTACCCAATCGCCAGCACTGCTCCTCAACCCACTCATCGCCGGCTCAAGCCAATTCCGTCAGGTGCTGCTGCTCCGCGTTCAATCTCCTTGGTGTTTTGAGGAACCAACGTCAATTTTATATATGCTAGAAATTTATTATTTAGTTTTTAGTTAGCAACGCCTACAAGCAAGCTGTCACCTCAAGTTGTGCTGTCGTTGTCTGTTTAGGCTTCAAGCTTCTGTATATTATGTTGATTTATTAATACTGGTAGAATGGGATCTGTGTCATTTGATCGTATGTTACTAGAATATCTCTTTGTAATAAGCGGGGTCTAAATGTTATTTGAAGGTTAAATGTTAGGTCTAAATGTTATCTGCCGATTGTGTAAATGTTAGTTCTATAATCTTTATCCTTGTATCTAATTTGAAAATGAAATCATTGCTTTGTTAGGCTTCTAATAATAGCAATTTTTTTACCTTAGAACGGATCAGTGGTTGGATCTTCCTTTATTCATTGAGTTTTTTTTAAAGCTTGGTAGTCTTCAGACTGCTTCACCAATGATCCAGGTAAAAAATAGTTATCATGCATTAGTGGCTGTCAAGCAGGGAAACAAAATAGCTAACTGAATATTATGCTAGTGAACAGTAAGGAAACAAACTATAAAGACTTTTTTTATTAGAATTAACACAACAAAAAGCGACTGGCACTAGCTGCCATTGGAAACATATATGCGCCCTGTGTTCTTGTTGTATTTGGAAGATTTTACTCTTTTCCTTATTTGTATCTCTTCGATTTGTATTACCCTAATGCTACTCATGATATATTTGAACTTACCATCTATTTTTGTTTTTTATGCTCTGTTTTTGGACGCCCAGCTCCCGGTTGCAGGACTGCCACTTTTTGGTAAGGTTTCCTTACTTGGATGGAGTCGCCTGGTCCATCATGTACCCTTTATCCTCCTTTAATCACTTTCTCGTGCATTTTGTTTCTATATTCCATTATTTCCTATCAACTAGTCAGGTTGTATCTTTGGTATGCTGCTATCTCAACTCATGCTTTGCCAGTTGTATGATCAATTGATGTGTTACTACCTTCTGGTTTTCAGTCACGGACACATCTACCACCAATATGAAATTAATGTATATACTTGTCATTAGGTCATCTCAATTCATGTATATACTGACTTCTGCATCAAGTTAATGGCATCTGAAATTCAGAACACACTCCATATGTATGAAAATAGTTGTTACCATTGCTCATTGGAAAATATCCTTTTTGACAAATCATTGTACCATTAGTTTGTAATCGACACTTTAGCATGAGCTATAATTATTATATTCTTTTGTAGTGACTCTTATTCGTTAGTAAGTGAGAGCATATGTAAGTATATAATTTTGTTCTTTAACTGTAACTCCTGTGGATGTCAGTAGGAGCTACAACAATTCCATATAACAAGTGAGTACCACATGATTCATGGATCATTAGAAGGGAGTAGTCTGAGCAAATTGTATTGACCTGTTGTTGTAATTTAGTTTCAGATGGCATAATGGGTCAAACATATCCCTTCATGTTTGTTTTGCTGGGCTGATCAATTCCTATTCCTAATTTCTTCTTTGCATGCTGATTTCTGGTGCTTCCCGATATGATGTATTTTGGATTAGTATTGTTGCTTCATTGTACAATTGTATATTCTTCTTTTTCATGCCGACTGCCGTCCTTGGCGTCACTCTGGTGCGCTCTTTTTTGGGATCCAATGGTGGTATGTTGTCAGCGCATATTTGAACGGCGATCACTTAAGCTCGCTGACCTACCTCACATGACGACTCACCACCCTACGAACAAGCCGGCGAGCTGGTGGTCATGACCTACCTCACGCGACAACGCCACCACGAGCAAGCTGGCGACCAGGTGGTCCCATCTTCTGCTATCGTTCCATTATCTCACACCACATGATTTGTTTTGCTTTTTTACCAAAATCTAGGAGATTCATTAGATGATCTCTGCCCAAATTCATTGGGACGCTTTATTTTTCACGTTTTTGTCTGAACTTAAGAGGATTATGCAACAATTTAATTGTCTTTTTTTTGTGCAAATGTGCTGCATGGGGGAAACATTAGCGCCAGGATCGCCCGTGAATTTGCCCCGTCCTCCTAGTGCTGGAGGCCTTCTTTGCATCCTTGTCGTCTAGCCACTGGTCTTCTTTGCCTCATCCGAACCATGCATGCGTTTGTTTTTTCACACACATTCATACATCCTCATGGCCAACAGGTAAAGTGCGTGGAAGCAGTTCAGGTGTCCCCTTGATGTAGTGTACTTCCATGTTCCTATCGCTGTGTCGCTTGTCTTTAGGATTGAATTTTTTTTCTCAAATTTTGAATTCGTATGAGGTTCCCAGAAAATATGGCAAAATGCTGACAGGGTAGACAAAAGCTTGATTTCGAGCTACAAGTGATAATCTTTTCTTTCCAGAAGCTAGGACATGAATGCTGACGATCAGATTGTGGATAAAGTTCAGTTCTAGTATGCACAATGTAAATGGTCCGTGGTCCCCATGCAGTTTTTTTAAAATGGTAGACCGTTTTTATCATTCGTTTGCCGGATGGATGTTGGTCAGCGCCTGGTTTATAGGATGCCTCAAAACCTGAAGAGGCTGTTATTTGAGAGCTCACAATGCATTTTTTGTTCCTGTTTATTCAATCCTCCCGCAATTTTTTAAAACATTGGTGTAATATAGTTCATTCATTTCATAGAGACATGACTATGTGATGGCAATGGAACAATCAGAAGACAAATAAGTATGGAGAGAAAAGGCAGGGCATCACAAGGATGCCTGTCTCTTCCTCACTACTTGTAACTTTGTACCACCCTTTTTCTTCTCCCTTTATGCATCTGAATTTACATTAAAATGATGTGCTTGCTATTTGAGTGCATTGAAATTACATTAAAAATGTCATGCAACTTGTTACAATTAATGGGCGCATACTTGTTGTGCAACTTGTTGCTCTTTTTGAATCACAAAGTCTATGGGCCTGCAGTCTAGCATCTCTTCTTAAATTGTGTATACTGAGTTCGGTCCTGAAGATCACAATTTAGTAGTTCCGTTTGATGAACACTTGTCTAATAACTGCATATTAATCAATATTTTTTTTTCAAGAAGGCCATGCTCGCGATGTGCCCTTTGGATTTGGCAGCAACCCGCAGGTAGTCACCAGCTTCTCCAACGTCGAAGACGCCAATAGCTACTGGGTATGTTTGTCTCCGATTGATACATCAAATCAGTATGATTATTTGCATAGTAGCTGAAGCCTTGTCCTTCCACTTAATCTGTTGTGGCATCTAGTTTTTTTAAAAAAACTTTACCACAAATTATTCATTTTTGTTGTGGGATACAGTTCTGTAGAATACTAGGGAGGCTTTGAATGGCGAAGAACATATAATATGTTAGATTTTGTGGCTTTGTTTGTTTCCTATTATAACTTATAAGTTTCACAATGTTCTGTCAGCTTGCAATATCAGGTCTGGGCTATAGTTATTTTGAAGCGAAGACAACCTCTCTGTAGGTCTGATGAATATATCTGTCATCAGCTTACAGTTTTAGCTCTATGTTATAGTTAGGTGATTCTCTAATTTAATTGTTTCATGTACTTTGGAGTATTTAGTTAGATGTATGAATTAGTCAACTATGATCAATTTGAATTGTGCCCTCCATTGTAGCATCAGTAGAGTACTGAAGATTTTAATTAGTAGATGACTTGATGCATGTATGAGTCTACGAGCAAAAAAGCTACCTAATGTAGTTATTTTCTGGATGGCAACAAGATTTTTGGATTCATATTTTTGTTTTCTGTTTTTTTTTCTTCTATTTTTTAGTTATCTAGAATACTAATCTCATGCCTTCCAAACAGTCCTTGTGATTAGTCCCTGGTGGGGATTTTATCACCTGAAGGAAAGGGGGTGTCATGGGCATTGGATTAGTTATGCACGTAAGAATCGTCATTTGGTTTAGTTATTCTTATAACTAGCAACCAATTTTTCTCTGTACTTAGTGCTATGAGCAATGGAGACTTGCTATGCTATGTACTTGATCACCCCTACTCTGGTTCTGCCCTTACTGATCCTGTTGTTTGATCTATGCGACCCAATTCCATAGCTAATCACTAAGTAGTTGCTATAATTATTTTCTATCAATTTGATCTATGGAATTTGATGATAGGCGGAACCGACGATTGCTGATGGGTTTGGCACCGACGACTATCGCCGCACCTGGTTCGGCACCTTGCCTAACCATCCTCGCAGGTCCACTTGGCCCCACGGTCCTCCCCTCATCCCATCAGGTCGCTGCGGCCTGGATGCACCTGAGGGTCATAGCAAGTGTACTGACATGGGCGTTGTCACATCGATGTCCATTTTGTTGGTAGCATGGGCTGTGATGCAGGTCACTTCTAAACCAGTGATTTCTCTGTCCATGTGCTAATCTCGTTGGGTTTTGGAGCTCAACATATCTGTGCAGCTGGTTACAGGCAAAAAAGGTAAACATAGCACAAATCTAATATACTCCCTCCTGCTTTGTTGCATGCATTCAATACTTTTTTGGGGGGCTGACTTTCCTTTGCTCTCTGTTATGTTTTTCACTATCACTGTGTAGTCTGAGGACACTAGGAGCTAATGGGATTGTGGTAAAGTTCATGTCCATGCCTTTGTCATGTTGCAAACCATCGATGTCCAACAGCTAGGCTACCATGGGAGGTGGTCAGGGGCATTTTAGTTTAATTGCTTAAGTTATAGTTTGTCACTTGTTTCAAAAAGTTATGAGTTTGCTTAATTTTATGCTTGTCTCACTTTGGAGGATTTAGTGGTCAGGTCATATTAGCCTGGATTTTGCACAAGGTGAAACAATGCTCAGTTTGCTTAATTTTTAATATGTTCAATTATCAAGCTACTGACATTATTAAGATTGAGCTTCATGTGTAGTTAAACTGCAAACTGTATTGCAATCTTTCATGATTTATTTACTTGAAAAAATGTGTTTTTTTGCGAAAACAAGGTTTATGGTTTGAAATATGCTTTGTATGATTCATTTATTATTGGAGACTTGTTATGTTGCCTCACCCATCTCAACATAAAATCTACAATCAATTTAAGTTCACAGTTTGAATAATGTTACTCCTGATTTAGTTCTGATATTACTAGGTGCAAACAAAAGTGGATCTTGTATTGTTTTTTTAACTCCTTGCCATTTCAACTTATTTACCATATATTGCTTTGATCCTGCTGCTGGTGTTAAATAAATCCACCTATGATAATGTAAACAACATGAGGATTACATTGAAAACCCTGCAAACCTACTCTGCTCCATATCCTACTGTCATTTCACTCATGAAATTAGCAGATGCATACTAACATAAGTTTCTGAATTTCTAGAGTTTCTTGTGCTTTTTTCTTAATATTTGTTCCAGTGTGAATCTATTTCCCATTGATGACATGCATGGATAGGCGAAACATCTGTGGATGCTCGACCCTTGTCTATGGCATCAAGTAGTGGTTAGCTATTGTGGTCAACATGTCAGAGGGGTTTGGTGGTATCTCTGTTTTTAAAGCGTTGCAAGTACATGATGCTGCGGTAGTTTGGCTGGAAGGTTCGGGGGCCCACACTGTTTTTCAGTAGATTGTTCATACTTTGCATCAATGTTTTTTTGGGGGTGCTTGTGTATTCCCAATCTTGTTGTCAATCTTACAAATTTGGTAAGAAAATAGATAACAGTGGCAGGATGGAGGAGATTGGTCAGCCGAGGAGCGAATGAGGCAGGGAAGTGTAGTGGAGGACTCCCAGCGGTCCTCCCTCAACCAGAAATCGGCCACCCAGGCAGGCGACATGGTATAGTGGACAAGCGGACAATGCTTGGATGTTTGTGACATAGGAGCGAAGGAATTGAATTTCTCAAGGAGAATCAACTGCGCAACTTCCTTCTGATAAATATAATTTGGCATGAGTTGTTGGAACCCTAATATTTATGATCTTAATGAAGGTTATTTAGCTGGCATAAATTGTACTGTGACTTTGTGGAATAACTTAGGCAGAGCTACAAAACTGTGTATTCAATTGCAAAGTGTGTTGCAATCTTTCATTATCCATTTACTTAAAAAAAATATGTTTTTGGCCAATAAAAAAAGATTTGTAGTTCGGAATATGCTTTGTACTGTATAATTCATTTATTGTTGGAGACCTTTTTATCCCTTGTCTATCTCAATATAAAATCTACTTTCCAAAAGTAAGTATACAATACACGTTCAGGCTATGTTTCTTGGAGGTTCATCTATCCTAAAAACTAGTAGGTTTAAAGAAAACCGAAGATAAAACCAAAATAAAACCATCGACGACTCGTTCAAAAAATCACTTGGCTAAAAGAAAATAGACAAACTACATAGGTGACAAAAAATAAACAAACACCCCTAAAAATGAGAGAGAAAAAAGGAAACCCGACCACCTGACAAAAAAATCCAAAAAAGAGGAAAGAAGACACGGTGAATTGGAAAGAAGAAACAGGACGCGGGGCAGGATGGGCGGGGGCAGGCGTGGTTGGCTCGCTCGGGCGTGCGGCCGTGCGCAGCTTTGGGAATATTCAGTACCCTGGGTGCCAATTAGCGCAGGCATTAATCCATTAGTTTGTAAAAGCAATCCATTAAATGGCAGCTTCAGGCTGACTAACAGGCATTAATCTTAGATACATTATAACCCATATATAGAATCTTAATTATATACCTCATTCGTAGTGTGTTTTTTATTAAAACTAACAAGGATAAATTTTTTTATGCTTGAATCCAGATTATGGGAGCTGTAATTGGGTAGCTGGGAAGTTGGATTTTTGTGTCTAACCGTCCTCTGCAACTCACATTGCTATTCTTTCAACTTGGAATGAAATTGAATTTTGAAAGGACCAGTTCAACACAGATAAGTAACCATGACTGCTTATTTATCGGGCATTTGTTATTTAGATTTAGATTTAGATTTTTTCTGAAACTGGTTAGACAATTTTGAGTGCCTCTGAAATTTGTAGCACTAATTTATTCCAAGTTTGAATCTACTTATCCATTTTCAGTGATGCAATTTTTAATTGATATCACAGTCATGGTTTCACTGCAAGTGTGCTTTTCAATGACTCAAAACAAAAAAAATACTTTAATTGATGATTGTGCTGTGTAATCAGTTCAATATATATCCTATTCTTCAAGAAGAGTTAGTGTATATGCATTGTGTTATGGAACTGTGCAACTCCTTAGAACCCAGGTAAATTAAGGAGTTTCATTTTGGCAAACTTAGATTAGTGGTTTATGGGAGCTGTTCAACTGCAAGTCTGTAGAGACAACTCATTTTGTTTCTCCTCCAAACTTAGATCAGGGTCTTTCTATCATGGACCCCAACTAATTTTTTGTTCGGTCTAAAAGCACATACTTCACCCAAAACTAAATACTGGTTTATAGCAGCTGCGAAACAGTTATCCTCCAAACTTAGATCAGTCTCTTTCTATTATGATTGCCAACTAATTATTTGCCATCTTATTATATTTTAGCAGGGTATACGCACGGGCAATGGGTCTGTTGCCTACAGTCTGATATTTGGGTCCAAAAATAGTGTGGTATGCTGGGAGTTGTGCACATGAAAACACAGAGTAAAAACATTCTGGTTTCTAGGAGTTGTGCAAATGAAAGACACCCAGGCAAGTTATTGTGGCATGCTGACAAACTTAGAGCAGTGTCTTTGTAAGATGCATTATTTAGACATGTAGTTTTTTGGAAATTTTGACACCATATATTTCTTGGTGTTTTGACATGTACTCCGTAGTTGCATAGCTTGCCTGAGTTGGGCCGAAATTGCCACAGGTGAATGGTTTGCCGAGTGTATCTGGTGTTGGAGGTTAGTTTTTTTTTCTGTACATTACTGGGCATTCCTTTTATATATTTACTGAATGTGTTTAGGCATGTAGTCAAGTACAGAAAAGCATTTAGGCAATCTTTACCAGTGGCAATCTTTTAACATATGAACAAAATGATAGGATTACACCTGGCTGAAGACAGCAATCGGGATTACGAGAAGTCCAGAAACTCACATGGCTCAAGACAGCAGTCGGGATCAAGAGAAGTCCAGCAACTGGATGATGACAGCAACCGGCAGCTCGAAAAGTCCAGAACTGAATCCAAAACTGAAGTGGGAAAAAACAGGTAACAAACGGTTGTTAGCATCCAGTACTGAACCACCTCATGGTTTGTTATGCTGAATAGTTTTCACCTGGAAAATGGCAGCAGTCCGGCGGCACGAAAGTGACGGGCGTTCTGGGAAAACGAAAGATGGGGGCAAGCAACGCCCGCGCTACCAATTTGTTTCCTTTTTATAGTGATAGTTGTTTCCTGTATGCGCTATTTTACCGGTTCCTGTAATTATGTGATTTGATTCCTGTGATTTGATTCCTGTAATTATGTCTTAATTTATTCCTTTTTGTATGTGATGTTACCTTGTTTAGCAGAGTTTCCTATTCTTGGTTTGCTATTCTTGGTTTGTTGTATACATGCCTGAGCGTGCGCAGTGTCTCTTTTTTTGGCCCACATGTCGGCGCAACTGGTAAGGTCGTATCGGCGGGGGGCTGGCAGACCGAAAAATTTCGTGGGTGGTCCACCAGTCGGTGCCTCTGAGAATGTCGCACGTCCGGGTATCTGGCAGACCGATAGGCATGTCGACGAAGCGGCAGTCTTCGTTTCTCTCTTTTTAGTTGTGATCAGATGAGAGATATGAATCCGGAAACACTTCAGCCTGTGAGACGTTTTTAGCAGGGTTTTAGTTACCGACCGGTGCCCGGGAACCCCTCGTCGGCGGTTTGCTGGTTACCGACGGTAACCGTCCAAACCGGTCTCAAACCGAACGGTTTGGAATTTGAATTCAAACCCCGTAGTTCATTCGGTTTGGGACTGGTAACCGGTCGGTTAGGGCCGGTTACCGTTCGGTTTGGTCGGTAACCGGTCCTAACCGCCGGGTGGTCTTTTTTTTTTCTTGAAACAATCATTTTTTTTGTATGACCTTTGCACATAATGATGTAAATAGAACACACAATTCATGGAAAAATAGTGTGACACAAATGGATAACCCATCGAAATATCATAGTGATGCACTAACCACAAATTCACGACGGAAATAACGTAGTTCACCGTTGCAACAACAAATCGTCCATGCAAATACCTTGTGTCATAGACATGCGAACATCATGGTCACTGGCGTTGAATATAAGGGAAGATCCCGTTTTGGCACCCCTCCTCATACTCCGCGGTGGACATTAGAGCGATACCGCGCGACTGGAGTCCAGCCTTGTAGTCTATCCATGATTGGCCCATCCAATGAGCTGTGGTCTCCCATTCCTGCACTAACATGTTGTAGAAATCCGGGTCTTGCCATTCGTAGACCCATCTAGTGGCCGGCTGCGTGCTGATGTCAGGAACGGGGTAGGTATAACCACCACCGTACGATGTATCACTGTACGAGGAAGAGGAGTACTGTGGCGTGCCGTAGCAGTCCGTCGGGTCGTAAGCTCTCCTCTGCGATTCCGGCTGCCCATGGTCACGGTCCTGAGTAGCATGTGTGAAGTCCGTCTCGCCTGCAGCCGACCATAATTAGTACTAGTGAATAGTCATAGACATAAAAAAAATATCTGTAGCAATCGATACCTGTGAAACAAAGTCCACCAGCATCACCAACACCACTACCACCAGCACCAACTGCAAAACCCCCAGCCCCACCACCACCACCAGCACCACCACCAACAGCACTACCACCAGCAGCTCCAGGGTCATCGTCACCACTATGACCGTCTCCACTGTCATTTGCTGAGCTGCTGTCATCGGACTCCTGGTTCCGTGGACTTTCCTCACCCTCCTCGCCACCATCTGTCGAAGCATCGCTGGTGACAGGTTGTTGCACTCGCTTCCCCTTTCGTTTCTGGCTTTTGGGGTCCTCCTGCCTAGGTCCTGTCTGGTATTTTCTTTTGCCAAGATGCGTGCCACCCACATGTCTACGGGCCCAATCACTGATGGGCCCAAGATCGTCGGGGTCCACTTGGTCTCTGTCATCACAAAGAATGAATCATATTATTAAAAGTATGGTTCGTTAGTGGCTAACAAAGTACATCAACGTACCTCACAATATGGGACGGAAAAGGGATGTCCGTTTCTTCATCTTCTTCGTCGAGAACTGGAGCCTGGTTGGATCTGTCATACTCCATCCAGTCTCGAACCGGATTATCCCTTTCGTAAAAGGATATCTACGTGAACTAGTCAATGAAGTCTTCTTCCTCACGCCTAGGTGGTCCGGAGGCATCCGCGAGTCGCAGGCGAAGGTTGTAGTTCACATACACTAGCTTGTTCAGTTTTTTGTGGGATAAGCGATTCCGAACCTCCGTGTGCACTAAGGCAAATGTACTCCAGTTACGCTCGTATCCACTGGAGGATACACATTGTGCAACAAGCCTCAACGCAAGTTTTTGCAGATTTGGAGTGCGCCTGCCGAACAGCAACCACCATTGAGCTGCAAGTGGAACCCATTATGTTAGGTATGCGCTCAAAAAGACAAAAAAAAGGAGTTCAAAAGTACTCTTACATGGGGTTGTCTTGGGGTCTGTGGCCATTTTAATGGCCAGCTCAGTGCCAAACTCCCCAAGGTGTTGGCGGAATGTTTCTGCCTCCTGTAATGCCAAGACAGCGGTATGCACATCCGTCATTTTCCCAAATGCTTCCCTGAGGCCACCAAACATTTGCGGAGTTGGATTGTAACATGCACGACAAATTAGCAAATGGTAAATACTCAATATGTAGAGACTACTATTTTAACAATGGTTGTGATCGCACCTGGGCCCACATGCGTGCCATAGTACACGTCCGCAATCCTGCCATCCATGATAGCCTTGTACTCATGCCATGTTTGGATATTTGTTCCAAAGAAGGTCTCAATCTCCTTTTTGCACTCTTGGAAGTTGTACACTACTTCACACAGGTTAGGTTGCTTATCCTGATCAGCGAACCGAAGGAACCTGTAAATTGGTGCCACTGAATCGATGATGTATTTAAGTCCTTCCCACCACTGTATACTAGACAATCTTGCGTGAGCATAATGTCCTTCCTTGGATTTTCCCCACCTACTATGCAAGAACTCGGGAGATCCCATCCACTCCATAAAACGATCACGCTTTCGATGGAAGCTCTCCATGAACATGTAGTTGGTCCCAAACCTAGTGCCATTTCATTTGATCAACTCACCACCAATGGCTTCCCTCATCATTGCATTCAACTGGCCATGGTTGTGCAGCCAAGTTGAAATGCGCTTGCATACAGAGATCATACCTGCATGCTTCGGCCTTTGACCAATGTCCTTCAGCATCAAGTTGATGGTGTGTGCAAGGCAAGGTGTCTAAACAATATGCCCATACTCCTCGTTCAATCTCTGGCATGCTCTCTTGAAGTTGGCGCCGTTGTCCGTGACGATATGCACGATATGCTCAGGACCTATCTCCTCAACCACCTTGCGAATCAGCTGCACAAGTAGGCACAACATTTAGTGGAACCGAGAAAAACATAGTGCATGTGAACTGGCACAATATTTTGGACGTACCCCCAACAAATAAGATGAATCTTAGCTTCTGCCAGTCGCATCAACTGACTTGTGGAACCACATGATGTCATTGCAATAGATCAAAAAATTGATGACATTCATTCTTGTCGGGCCCGTCCACGAATCACACATCAACGTGACCCCAAACAAGGGCCACTCCTCCTGAAACTTTGCGTACCGGCTCTGCAGGTCCTTCTTGGTCTGATCAAGGTACTTCTCATCTATATCCTTTCCACTGGGTGACGCGATGCCTTCACCTGCAATCGTAAGCGAATCATGAGAATAGAGAAATATACGTAATGACATATGTCTCCAAGTATATGTACTTACCCCACTTCTGCGTCTCCCTGACCGCACTAACAAAGTATGGATTGTCCGCCTGTCTCCCGGGGATTCCTGCAGTATGGAAAAACTTTCCCCAAGCTTTCCCAATTGTGTCCTTCGCGTTCCTTCCCCTCTGCGTCCATGACCCTGTATCAATCCTTGTCTACTTCAATCCACCCTCGTACCGGCTGCCAAGTTGTAGTCCTCCACCGCCGCAGGGGTCTGCCTCTGTGAACCAGACCTCCGAAACATCCTCTGCAAAGGATTGCCCCCTACGAAGCATTACCACTGCCACTGCCACCTCCACGTTCGTAAGCGCCTCCTCTCCGCTGCACCCCCTCTTCGTACTCATATTCTGCTCTGGACTGATTAATGGCTGCCTGCAACTGAGCCCCATACTCGTCATCGTCAAGGGGGTGGTTGCCCTCCGCTGCAGCAGCCTCTCGTGCAACCCTCTGCCGAGAGCGGTCACTAGTTGCCTGCCTAGTTCTGTCGATGTCCTGCTGAAAGTACTCCCGGACTTCTTTGGGCACCTTGCTGCAGTGGATCACCTCCGTCCCGCGCGCAGCCAAATGCTGCTTCAATCGGGAAGCACCACCCCCGGCTTTTTGTGTACGGCAGTAATTGCATCTCCAACCGGGAGCAAGATTCTCACCATGCTCCCATACCACGTCTCTCGGCATTGTCTTCCTGCACAAATAGACAACACAAACAAATCGAACACATGCATCAAATCATACCGCAAATAAACCTAAATCCTAACATACACCTAAATCCTACCTAAATCCTAAATCCTACATACATCCCAACCCTAAATCCAACCGCAAATCCTAAATCCTAAACCAAATAAACCTAACTCCTATATACATCCTAAGTCAAATCCTACCTAAATCCTATAATAAATATTTTCTACATCCTATACTCCATCAATCATACATCCTAGAGTTTGTTATAACTAAATCCTACAACTAAAACAACTACAAATGCAAGGAAATGAAAAAAACAAAAAAAAGCTTACCGAAGCAACCCGGTCGGTTACCGTGCGCCCGGTCGGTAACCGCCCGCGCCCGGTCGGTAACCGCCCGCGCCCGGTCGGTAACCGCCGGGGGGGAGGGAGGCCTGGCGGCGGGGTCGGTTACCGACCAAATCCCTCGGTAACCGAGGCGCTCGGTCGGATGCGGGCGGCGCTGTCGCGGAATGGGGAGGGGAGCGGGCGGATAGGGTTTGGGGAGCCGACAGCCCCCCCCCCCCCCCACGCCGACAGCCCCTTTTTATTCGGCGCCAGGAGCAAATGGGCCGCATGGGCCCTTAACGGGCTGGTCGGTTTTTTTCTTTTTTTTTCAAACTTAAACACGTCCAAAAAAATAGCAAACGAACTCCAATTTGAAAAAAAAAATTACACCATTTGACTCTATAAATCGTGAACTATTTTTAGGAATTTTTTCAGAATTTTTTTTCTGAAATTCAAATTTAAAATTTGAATTCAAACCGGTACCAAAACCGAACCGATCACCGACGGTTTGTCGGTAACCGAGCGGTTACCGCGGTAACGGTTCGGTTTGAAAAACCCTGGTTTTTAGGGCCCAAGCAGGAAATGAAGCGTGGCGCAGGCCCATCATAATCCATAGAGGCAGCGTCTCGGCGAGACAGCGGCGAGGGACCGCGGAGCAGAGCCGACTCCGTACGGAGGCTCAACGAGTCAGCGGCGCATGAATGACGAGGCTCCGGGACCGGCTGCTCGGAAGTCGGCGGAGGAGGCGAACCCCGCAGCGGTCGGTCAGGCGGGTAATGGTAATCACGGGCCAACCACAACTCAACGGTGAATGCCACTCTTCTGAACCTTTCCTTATTGATGAATGTTAATCTTCTGAACTGGAGCGTCTAGAACGCAGTCAAACCACCTTTGTTGCGAAGTTCTTCTACATTCCTTTCCTGCAATGATGATTTCGATCTGTGAAGTCATGATATATTAAGCCATGATGTTGCATACTGTATAAAGGATTACTGTCTCTTTTGTTTCCCTCATTCGGCAAGGATTAAACTGAAAATTGGTTAATTACCTAATTCCTACAGTTATAGTTCATACACAGAGACAAGTTGTGGTTCATATAATTGAATGTATTTTCAATCCATATAACAAATCAAAAATAGATAAGTCTTACTTTCGATTCCAAAGGCACAAATAAAGGGTCGTTTCGGATCCAGGACCCACAAACCAAATGGTGAGGTTAACCCTTCTGCTTTTGTATGTAATGTGACTGTTAAATCAGTATACATAGCTGTGGCCAAATCATGTCCTGCACTCTAGTCTGAACCACAGCTTGCATCATTCCTTTCGAAGCATGAATCTAGTCTCTTTAATCTTAGCCATTCACATCTTGTCTTGAAGATACCTGCACATTTTAAGTGTTCCAGAACCAGACAAATCAGAAATAGACACTTGGACTCATTTTACACATTCGTAAGTCATAACACAGAGAAATGGCTTTAAGAGATAGCCTTTTGGCCCATATATTTTTATAGATGCTCGTGTACTTCATTACTAGATGGCTATATAGATTCTCTTTTCTTCTCTTTATAACTTTCTAATCTTTCTATGAATGCAAAGATAAACTGGCAACATTTCATTGTGGACAATACTCTCTAATTGTGACATAGTTCTACTTACATGGTTTCTTCTGTGTCACATGATATTTCCCCATTTTTAGCAGTCCTAGCAATTGTACTTACAACATAATTGTCTGGAATAACAGAAAATCTGGGGATGGAAATCTTTGAAAAGGTGGAAGTTAAATGTATGACAGAGTTACCACACACAATTGCTGAAATGAAACACCAACTCCTGCAAGATTAGTTTCATATTTCACTGATTTCTTGTGTGGCAACGGTCAGGGAAACATTTGTTGCTATGTGCAGTGTGGTATTTCTATCTGAAAACAGTATCAGCTTGGACATTTTTCACACTTAGTGACATATTTATTCCTTAATATGGGTGGTTTGCACCCAATGTTTACCCATTTTAATGTGAGGACATTCTGGAATATAGATCTGATTATTTGGTTAAAGTTATCATAATACACAAGGCTCTGGTTGGGGTTTATGATAGGCGAAAACTAATAGGATACTAATTAAACTGGCAATATGATAAAGGAACTTGAGCCCTAATGTATCTAGCTAGTTTACTAGGCTAAACTTTCTAACCATAAAATAGTATTCGTCCTTATGGACACCTTGCTTATTCAGACTTTCTGCCTTACTGCTCAAGAACAAAATTTGACAACATAAGTATCAAAAAAAAAAAATTGACAACATAATATGTAACAAAAAGCATGTGTTGTACTACTTTTGGAAAGTTGTACTCTCTGTTTCTTTAGACAGTAATCAAGACAATCAGTAAGTGTATGCTGGAGAACCAAGTTGAGGCAAAACTATTGTAGAGTACTCGTATTATAAAGTAGGTTTAGTTAGATCCATGCCACTCCAATCTTAACGGTTTTGAAATTTACCACACTATATGATTGGAGCACTCTGCAAACAGCATGGTATTTTTCACAGCGTTTGTTTTTATCAACCAAAACATGGATAGATTAATCAGTAATCCTGATGATATCTGGACAACGGCAAAGGAATCACCTACTTTCATTCATAACACAAACCAGATACATAAGAAAAGAGAATAAATGCTGGTGCAGCAAGCTGTGTTTGAAAACCATAAGAATCTTACTGTCATGTGGTGGCGCTGTCTTGTTGGCCTGCAGCATGGCTATCCTCCTCCTCGTTCTCAACCATCTCCTCTTCCCAAATGTATGGATTTCATGCCATGGACGGTTGGGAAGTTGAGCTGCTGCATTTGTAATGGTGGCCTTGGCAACCTCCACCTCCCAAACTGTTGCACCCCGACAATTGATACTGATCCAGAGACATTTGAGGGAGGAAAGCTGGCTAATGCCAAAGTCAAAACCGGGTCCATATGCAGATAGAGCATCATGCACAACGAATCTAAACCAAAGCCGGTTGAGCCTTGGCATTGCTCCTGATTCAAATATCAGGCTCATCATTCCCTTCTTTTTTAAGTACATGGAAGGGCGAAAATGGAAATCCTCCAGACACTTGAATCCACCGGCTCTAATGATGAGCGATTCCTGCAAGTATTCTGTTGTAAAAATTTGGAGGCAGCGTAGTGCAGGCAAGCCTTTGAGCACATCCACGTCTCCACCTCCCACTTCTTCTATAAAAATAACTAAGTTGGTGAGTACTGAGAGGTTGGATATCCACTTTGGGAGCCTAGAGAAAATGGGGCTGTTGCTAAACTTCTGGATGTGACATGGATTAGGGCACAATGAATCAAACAAAAAATCCATAGAACAACGTTCCGTAGTCTCAATCCTTAGAGAATGGAGGTTTCTTTCTCGAAGATTACAGAATGATGAGATCAAAGACTTCTTAAAGTTTCCTTCATCATTAATTGCACTGTCAGCACACCACTTAATCCCAAGCACCTTCAATTTGGTTAGGTATCCTAACTCCTGCACAACTTCTGGGGAATTTTTGCTAGCATCCAACATTGAAAGCTCCTCTAGAGCTGCCATATTACCAATCCCATTTGGCAGTTCTACACCATTAGGCACACATAGGCGCACTAATTGGTGTAGTTGAGCAATAGTTGCTGGCAGTTTTTTTATTCTGGTAGCTCTGAGATCGAGTGTCTGCAAATGTTTTAGCTTTCCAATTTGTATTGGGATATTACCAATGTTGCTATTATAGAGACTTAAATACCTCAAGTGGATCAAACTTCCAATATTTTCGATGTCTCTGTCCTCTAGGCTAGAACAGTTTTGTATATCTAGGACTCGTAAAACTTGAAAATCCAAGAGAGAGGGTATCTTCCTGACATCACCAAATACACTAAATGACCGGACTTGAGACAAGCTGTTCGTCCCAAGCCAGTAACTCTGCTCTTCATAGTTTCCTTGGAGTGAGAGACGCCGAATTTTGTTAGTCGATGGTGTCAACTTATGATCAGCCATTATAGTAACAAAATTTTCTTTAACTGATAATGATATAATAAGATCAAGGATTATATCATGTACCCGGCAGGCTCTTGGCCTTCCACTATAGTCAGTGCCCACTGGTTCAATCATGTTTCTATTCATGAGCTCACTAAAGTAGTTTTCTGCAGTATCCTCTAAGTGTTGGCCTTGTTGTTTTGCAATAAACCCTTCAGCTATCCATCTCCTTATTAAACACAACCGGCCAATCACATGATCCTCTGGAAATATGCTTAGATCCAAGAAACATATCTTCAAATAGTGAGGTAGATCACAGTAACTAAGATATAATATCTTTTTAACTAATTCCAGCTCATGATCTTGTTCAAGTGCAGATCCAAGAGAATCCCGCACCCTCTCCCACTCCCTTTTAGAGACTGGTTTGGTTGCTAATAGGCTAGCAATATTAACTATAGCCAGTGGTAAGCCATGACATTTTTTTAGTATATCATCAGTAACTTCTTTCAGTTCAAGAGAGAAGTCATCTTCATTGTCAAATATCCTTTTCAATAACAAGCTTTTTGAGTCATTACTATCAAGGGGCATCATAGGGTAAACATATTCTTTGTGCGGAAAGCTGCAATATTTAGCAACATCTTCAATTCGCGTAGTCGTCATTATTGTACTTGAATTATTGTTCTGTGGGAAAGCACATTGGACTTGTTTCCAAGCTTCTTTGCTCCATATATCATCAATTATGACAAGGTACCTAGCAGATGGTTTGTATAAAATGAAGCATTGAATTAGTACCAATCCAGTGAGTGTTCAGTCATCATTATTAAACAAAGCAAACATAATGCAAGGGTAGACTATGAGGTATGAACTATCTACTCAATAAATAGCATATTGCCATGTTTGCATATACAAGAGCATCCTATGATAAACTCTAAAAGTTTACATGTCACTGCTGAAACTTTAAAGCCATGCACAGCCACGTGAGAACTGTAACGTTTTAGGACTTATTTTATTTTACCTAACAAAGTTTCTATCTAGAAAAAACAATTTCTATATACCTGTTTGATTTTTTTTACTTCCATTGTGCATATGCTCACAAGTGAACTAAATATATAAAGAGAAGAACGATCCCATATGCCATGTTGTAGATAATAACAACTTCTGGAATCTCAATATAATAATACGTTTACAGAATTTATTAGGTACCTTTTGTTCTGAAGATAGTCTCTATTCATATTCACAAGCTGTGGATATTCTAATGTTTTGAAATAAAGATCTTCATGCACCCTTTCAATGTCTTGATTTTGATCTGCTGTAATTGGGCTACTCTTAAGAAACTGCAATAGCGTGTCACTGAGAATCTTGTTGACATTAGGACTTTGGGTCACAGAGACAAAAGCCGTGCAGTCAAATTGACTTCGGACCTTCTGGAAAATCTGATTAGCAAGTGTTGTCTTGCCTAATCCACCCAATCCAACAATTGACACAACCTTACGCTGTGTGTGTAAAGTACTAGTGCTATCAGTGAGCCACTTGACAAGCTTATTCATTTGGCTATTGATACCCACAAGTCTATCTGCCTCCTCAAAGAGTGCAGGCAACCTGGGATCAATCGCCACAGACTTCGGAGAAAAGGTGGATGGATCGAGCTTATATCTTTTGCGCCTGTCACTAATCTCTACCACACGTTCCTTAAACTCACTAACCTGTACACCAATATTATAGTGTGTTTTCAGAGTGATAACCTTGTTTATGATCTTGCGGATGAATCCATCGCAGGTGTCAACACGGCCAAGGTGATGCATGAAGATCTCAATGCAATCCTCGACATCATAGGACAGCTCCCTCAATTGACTAATCCACTCCTTTACTTGCGGGTTTGCTTCCTCTGACCCTGACACCATCTCCAGTGTGGTGCTCATGCTACTTAGTTCATCCCGCAGAAAGACAATCTGCCGGTGCACACCTTCAAGCTTGACATCATCTCTGTCCAACAGGGCGCAGAGGTTGCCGAGGAGGGGGTTCATCACCCCCATGAGAGCACTCGCTGTCACCCCAACCATCTCTCCTTGCGCAGCTCTCTACTGCATCATGGAAATGCACGGGATGTATTTGCTGTAATGGATACTACTACAACACTTCCATCTATCTTATGGTTCAGCACTTATCTGCAAGAAGCTTCATCCAGGCACCAACGCGTGGACTGAAGAAGTGAAGAGTCTTGTTACCAGTAAGGGAAATTGTTTGGAAACGATAGAGGCTTGCCTGGTCCTAAGTACAGGCTGGTCTTGTATGACTACAGAAAACCACTAGGAGCTACTTCACATGTCAAGTGGGACTGTGGGAGTCACCTGACATGTCAAGTAGGATTTAGAAAATAGAGAATAGCTTGTACATTGTAGTAGTACGTGATTACAACACAAACTGCTGGTAGAATTGGGGAATTATGCCAAATTTTTAGAATTTGAGTAATCAAGCCTTCTTAACTTGATCGCTGATAACTACAGAGCTGAAATATTTTGTATTACCTTTATTATCATATTGCTGTGGAAATTTGTGTTCGGATTATGTTTGGTCCCGGATATTCTTTTGTCAACTTTGTGCAATTAAACAGGCAACAAGTATGCCAATGTAGTACCTCGAACCTAGTCACTGAATTTGCGTCTGTTGATTTAGATCTGGTGAAACAATCGATCATCTATTGACTATTGGTGGCATCTGTTTTGGCTCGACAGGCAGCAAAGGACAGACCTCCTTTGATGATTGGATGGGTGTAGATGCAGCGACTAAAGTGTTCAATAGGTGTCACATCGGTTGTTTGCATAATAATTAGGACTAAATATGAGATAATTATAAAACTAATTAAAAGAGTTGTAGCTAATTCGCGAGACAAATTCATTAAACCTAACTAATATATAATTAGCATTTGTTTATTGTAGCACCATATTATCAAATCGTAGACTAATAAAATTTAATAGATTCATATCAAAATTAACCTTCATTTGTGCAATTATTTTTATAATTAGTCTATATTTAATACTTCTAACCACTATCTAAATATATATATATTATTTACGAGGGTGTACCGCACAAGCCGTCAAACTCTGATCTTTCCACAGCGAAGCTTCGGCTGCAACTGCAATCAGATAAAAAGAACTACCTTTCCTAGACGCGGATGAACTGGTCATTTTGGGTCCATCCTCGACCTGTTCGCCGGTGCCTCGGGTTTCCACACCAACATACACAAAAAAAAAAATGCAAGATCCCTCTTTTGATATGAGTCAGTTCTTGAGGGCAGAGTTGCCATTCATTGTTTTTCCCCATGTCGACTGGAACCCTTATGCGGCGGCGCCACAACCTGCGTGGCTCGCAGCTGTCAAGAACCAAATAAACTGCCCCTAATACCCTTGTTTGTGTCTTGGACAGTAAATTACTGGATCACTTCTTTCAGCAGACTGATGTTAACTGGACACCAATCCAGCAAAGACTCCGGTAGTCAATTGTGTGCCTTTTAGGTGATTCCCGTCTGGCAACTGGCAAGTAAAGAAGTTTGAAACAGCATCAAGTTGCAATTGTCGTTGTCCCGCATGGAATTCAATACCTTGAAAACTGAATGAATGCAGGTCAGTAGAAGTTGTGGATTAATCTTTATTAATCTTGACTCATTAATCTTTTAATACAGAGAACTCGAACTCGAAAGCTGATAAAATTTACCATACATTGATACATGCATGAGACTACGTGAGGGTGTTGTTACTGGAAGAACCAAAACATATTTGAAATGTCTACACACGCTGATGGCTTGGAAAAAAAGTTTAAGGATGTCTCAATTTTACGCAAATTTGTATAACAAATATGATAAAATATGATATGTACAAAAAAGATACTTAATTATAGACAATTATCTTTCATCCCCTGCCTATCATAGCATTTATATTAGCAAGTGAACCTAAACTTATATACATTAAAGTTTGAATATTTAAAACTGATAATATGGAAAACAACATACCAGAGAATATAATGGGTTGCAATATCCTATTCATTTTCATTATGTAACTCTAGGAGAAGTCTACAAATTGAAGCATAAATAATCCAAGAATTTAATTTGTTCAATTGAAAATTTAAAATAGAGATAATTGGACCTGAACATAGGGACCGCTTGATTTTGGAATCAGAAGCAAATGAGAATGGAACACTGACCTACTTCACTACTTGTTTGGCTCCCACATCTTCCGTACAACGCATGCACTGGCAGTCGGGTCCATTTAAAATTCTAAAACTTTACAAGATTTTCCGTCACATCGAATTTTTAAATATTCCCGTCACATTGAATCTTGTCCAAATTTAAAACGGCCAAGGTAGTTAAGTTGTCTATCCTCTTCGTTTTAAATAAAATAGTATTATTTATAGTTATATTATTCTGAGTTGAACCATTAAGTTTGGTAAAATTTGTACGTGTGAATATTTAAGGTACTAAATAAGTATAATTATATTTATTATAAAATGTATTTTCATAATCATACCTACCATAAATGTTTTAATCTTCTCAACAAACTTGATCAAACTTAAATTTATTATAAACTACTCAAGACCAAAACAGAATGATACTCCCTCCAATCCTAAATTGTAAGTTATTCTAAGAATCTTGGACAATCAAAGTTTATAAAGTTTGACCAAATTTATATAATATGATAATAACATATATGATACTAATCAAGTATTATTAGATTCTTTATTATATTTTCATGTTATACCTATTTGATGTTATAAATCTTTATGTTTCTCTCTATAATTTTTATCAAACTTATAATGTTTTGACTTTTCAAGATTCTTGGAATGACTTACAATATCAAGTATCATTAGATTCTTTATTATATTTTCATGTTATACCTATTTGATGTCATAAATCTTTATGTTTTTCTCTATAATTTTTTATTAAACTTATAATGTTTTGACTTTTCAAGATTCTTGGAATGACTTACAATTTGAAATCGAGAGAGTTCATGAAGGAGTACTTTATTCAATGGCTCATTTGGTATGATCCGGGTTATTTCATGAACGTTTCACATCCAAATTCTCGTTGGAAATATTTCACTGAAACGTAATCCTTAGGTAGACTCAGTAAGAAACATCTTTTGAGGCGAGGAATGTTCCAATTTAAGAACAAATAATATTTGCTACTAATTCAGAAGAATCCACCAGAATCTGAAACATTTCACCTTCTTCACATATTAAAATGGTGAATGCTACATTGAGGCCCTGTTTAGTGCTGTTATTACTATAGAGGTAGACATTTAGATGAAGACGTAAGCGGGTGAACAGAAGAAATTTTCCTCCAAAGATCCACTTTTCATTCATGTTGATGTTGTCGAATTTCATCGCACGCAACACATATTTCAACGGACTCAAATATAAAGAACATGTGAATTAAGAACACATTGCTATGGAACCTTCCAAGGGCAAATACGAACACAATGCTCATTGCATTTTCATTCTTGTAACATGTGTCAGTGTAATTCAAAGAACACTGATTAGAGAAAAATCAAAACTGAAGTACATAGTTGTCTGCCGTCTCCACAAAAGCTAAATATATTGCTCTAACCATTCCATAGCCTCGACTACCAAGGATCCAACAGACACTAGAGTAAAATACTAGGCCTCATCGAACTTGATCTTTTTCGCTGATGGTTGAATGCTCCCTATCTGTACAACCAAGAACACAGCAGACTATTTATAAGAAATATATAATACGAGGAAGATAGGTATGCAGACCAATAAAAAAATGATCACAAACTACCAAAAATTGGGATAACACGGCTGTTTAGATGAGTGAACTAACAAACTACTGAAAATAGACAAATATCAAAAGTACACTCGTAATCCTATTTTCCATTTGCAATTTATATGAGAAAATTGAAACATCAATAGGCGAGACATTATAATGTTGGACAGATAGCAAATAATGTGATGATAAAGCACTTTCATGTGCCTTGTTTTGGATTTTAAGACTTATAAGATTTCTAACCCCAAGTCACGCACAATTATTCAGAACTCTAAACCAACAGGTACCATAGTAACACTTCGTCTTGTCAAAGGAAGAGATCCATTATAAGATCACAATACCATCCAGTCATTCTATAAAGTGCTACTATTGCTAACAACTAAGTCAACCTACTACTACTAAGACCCTGTTTCACAAGTGAAAAGCAACAATTCACTAGAACACAATTTCATTAGCATAATAAATTTGTATCTACCATATTCTCCTAGTTAATATTAGAACAATATTCCTTAACAACCTTACATAGTATTTCAAAGTACAAGGCAAAACTAGAACCTACAAACCCATATCTTGAATTGGCACAAAATAATAAATGGCAGATTAATAGCATTGTTATGATGATATGTACAACTAAAACAAGCATGTGCAAAAGTTATCCTAACCGTTATCAAATCTGTAACGCACAAGGACTGAAGGTTCTGTTTTGAAAGGTAGTTTTGAGATCCAAATCCCAGGGATTTAGTATAAAATTGAACTAGTTACTAAAATTTCCTAGACCACAAAAAACATTAGAGTGGTGTGTGTAGTGTGTGGGTGTTGGTGTTTATGTTTGTTTGTGGTTGTGTTGCCCCTTTTTCTTAATATAATGATACACAGCTCTCCTGCATGTTTGAGGAAAAAAAAACTAGACCAAGCATTTCCTTCCAACAGGCCTTTAATTACTATGTTTAATTGTCAAGTGAGTAGCAACACACTAAAATAAACATTGCTTGCTTATCACTGATCTTCACATTATTGAAAGCAGGAAAGCATCAATTTTAGTCCTGACCAGCTGCACTTTTGCAGCAGCGGTTGCTCAGTTTCTACAGTAGCTACTGGGAACCTACTGCAGCGGCTGCAGCAAGCACTTCAAATTGCTGCATTTGTATATGTGATAAAGAGATGGCATTAAATAAAAAACTGAAAGCAGCAACACAAGGTTTACTTACAAGAGTTGGACACTCGTAGTCAATACCAGCTGCCTTGATTCTTTTGCGACGCTTTTCATCCCGCTTTACAATTCTTTCAACCATCTTTTTGTGCTCTTCTACAGTCTTATCCTGGTGACAGAAAAACTATTGAGTACAATACGCATATTAAGCTACAATTGTAGTTAGCACTTAGCATTAAATTACCTTGTTGTGTCTCTTCCGTTCAATTGCTATTCGATCAATAGGTATAAAACCCCGTCGCACCCCTTTCCATCTGGACAGAATTGATAAGGCATGGAAATTGCAAATCAGAAGAATTTCAATCCCATTCTAAACAAAAACCAAGAAACAGACAGCATGCAGAACTCTGAGCTACTTTGTCAGATCATCCACAAATATAAGTCCATTAAGTTTAGGACAACAGTCAACAGGGTCTCCAATCGAATGACACTTTGATTAGCAATATCTTAAAAACATATTGTACTATTAAACGTGAAGTATTTTCATAATGAATATGGTAATGCAAATCGAGTGCTAAGTATATAAAATTTTAGATATTGAGTTGGATATTAAAAAATTAACTTGGAACAATCCTGGATGGACTTATATTTGTGATCAGAGGAAATACATCGATCAAAGTACAAATAGATATGCAACTATATTTCTGTACGGACTACTGCTAAAGTGTTAAGTTCCATAACAAGCAAGAACATAAAAAGAACAAGGATACAAGAACACTGTTTCTTAAAATGCCAGATTATGTCCTCATCTAAAACTTTATGCCCCCAAGATCTGTTTTTTCATTTGAAGTTACAGTTCCATCATCCAAGCCAAATTATGTCCTCATCTAAAACTTTATGCCCCCAAGATCTGTTTTTTCATTTGAAGTTACAGTTCCATCATCCAAGCCAGATATATATACCCATCCAATGCAAATACATAACCACAACTTTACAACTCAGGCACCTAGTTGATTGGTACACAAAATCATACATGCAAAGTGTAAGAAACTTAAGCCATGTTTTTCTTAAGTTAACTAAAACCTATTAACACTGATGATCATTATCATCTTAACCCGCTATATGTTTAGTATTTGTCTTAGAAATCTATTTTACGTTTTAATTTCAACAGACATATGCGCTTTCTGAAAAGTTAAATGTCACTTCCCATAACCAATCACATCAGGTGCATTTCTGACCATGTCTTCTTCACACACCACAAGCTTAACTGAGTAATTAAAATCCAGACTACGTGGAAATCAATTCTACTTCACACCTACTTTTATAGAGATAAGCGCAAAAACAACAGAATCAAGTAGTCAAATCTAATAGACACTTAGAGAGGCTTACAATTTAGGATGAACTTTCTCCGGTGGAACAAGCGCAACTTGCAAGGTGTGCTCAAACAAGAGATAGTTATTCATCTCATCTGCTACAATCTTTGCAACCTGTTACACCAAAGCAAATGACCAAAACTGTAAGCAACAAGCTAATAGCATATGTTTGCTGTAATGAGATCTGAAATAAAGTTCTTACAACAGGGCTCTCAAACTCAATGAATCCATAGTGCTTGGACTTTCCTGTCTGAAAATATCATGAAACCATTAGTAATGGGCTCACCCAAA
>CM039135.1:30804536-30950706 GCA_022036555.1 Microstegium vimineum
CCTAAAAACTAGTAGGTTTAAAGAAAACCGAAGATAAAACCAAAATAAAACCATCGACGACTCGTTCAAAAAATCACTTGGCTAAAAGAAAATAGACAAACTACATAGGTGACAAAAAATAAACAAACACCCCTAAAAATGAGAGAGAAAAAAGGAAACCCGACCACCTGACAAAAAAATCCAAAAAAGAGGAAAGAAGACACGGTGAATTGGAAAGAAGAAACAGGACGCGGGGCAGGATGGGCGGGGGCAGGCGTGGTTGGCTCGCTCGGGCGTGCGGCCGTGCGCAGCTTTGGGAATATTCAGTACCCTGGGTGCCAATTAGCGCAGGCATTAATCCATTAGTTTGTAAAAGCAATCCATTAAATGGCAGCTTCAGGCTGACTAACAGGCATTAATCTTAGATACATTATAACCCATATATAGAATCTTAATTATATACCTCATTCGTAGTGTGTTTTTTATTAAAACTAACAAGGATAAATTTTTTTATGCTTGAATCCAGATTATGGGAGCTGTAATTGGGTAGCTGGGAAGTTGGATTTTTGTGTCTAACCGTCCTCTGCAACTCACATTGCTATTCTTTCAACTTGGAATGAAATTGAATTTTGAAAGGACCAGTTCAACACAGATAAGTAACCATGACTGCTTATTTATCGGGCATTTGTTATTTAGATTTAGATTTAGATTTTTTCTGAAACTGGTTAGACAATTTTGAGTGCCTCTGAAATTTGTAGCACTAATTTATTCCAAGTTTGAATCTACTTATCCATTTTCAGTGATGCAATTTTTAATTGATATCACAGTCATGGTTTCACTGCAAGTGTGCTTTTCAATGACTCAAAACAAAAAAATACTTTAATTGATGATTGTGCTGTGTAATCAGTTCAATATATATCCTATTCTTCAAGAAGAGTTAGTGTATATGCATTGTGTTATGGAACTGTGCAACTCCTTAGAACCCAGGTAAATTAAGGAGTTTCATTTTGGCAAACTTAGATTAGTGGTTTATGGGAGCTGTTCAACTGCAAGTCTGTAGAGACAACTCATTTTGTTTCTCCTCCAAACTTAGATCAGGGTCTTTCTATCATGGACCCCAACTAATTTTTTGTTCGGTCTAAAAGCACATACTTCACCCAAAACTAAATACTGGTTTATAGCAGCTGCGAAACAGTTATCCTCCAAACTTAGATCAGTCTCTTTCTATTATGATTGCCAACTAATTATTTGCCATCTTATTATATTTTAGCAGGGTATACGCACGGGCAATGGGTCTGTTGCCTACAGTCTGATATTTGGGTCCAAAAATAGTGTGGTATGCTGGGAGTTGTGCACATGAAAACACAGAGTAAAAACATTCTGGTTTCTAGGAGTTGTGCAAATGAAAGACACCCAGGCAAGTTATTGTGGCATGCTGACAAACTTAGAGCAGTGTCTTTGTAAGATGCATTATTTAGACATGTAGTTTTTTGGAAATTTTGACACCATATATTTCTTGGTGTTTTGACATGTACTCCGTAGTTGCATAGCTTGCCTGAGTTGGGCCGAAATTGCCACAGGTGAATGGTTTGCCGAGTGTATCTGGTGTTGGAGGTTAGTTTTTTTTTCTGTACATTACTGGGCATTCCTTTTATATATTTACTGAATGTGTTTAGGCATGTAGTCAAGTACAGAAAAGCATTTAGGCAATCTTTACCAGTGGCAATCTTTTAACATATGAACAAAATGATAGGATTACACCTGGCTGAAGACAGCAATCGGGATTACGAGAAGTCCAGAAACTCACATGGCTCAAGACAGCAGTCGGGATCAAGAGAAGTCCAGCAACTGGATGATGACAGCA
This sequence comes from Microstegium vimineum, assembly GCA_022036555.1. NCBI lineage: Eukaryota > Viridiplantae > Streptophyta > Magnoliopsida > Poales > Poaceae > Microstegium > Microstegium vimineum. The sequence continues at coordinate 30,806,380 of CM039135.1, forward strand.
ACCGGCAGCTCGAAAAGTCCAGAACTGAATCCAAAACTGAAGTGGGAAAAAACAGGTAACAAACGGTTGTTAGCATCCAGTACTGAACCACCTCATGGTTTGTTATGCTGAATAGTTTTCACCTGGAAAATGGCAGCAGTCCGGCGGCACGAAAGTGACGGGCGTTCTGGGAAAACGAAAGATGGGGGCAAGCAACGCCCGCGCTACCAATTTGTTTCCTTTTTATAGTGATAGTTGTTTCCTGTATGCGCTATTTTACCGGTTCCTGTAATTATGTGATTTGATTCCTGTGATTTGATTCCTGTAATTATGTCTTAATTTATTCCTTTTTGTATGTGATGTTACCTTGTTTAGCAGAGTTTCCTATTCTTGGTTTGCTATTCTTGGTTTGTTGTATACATGCCTGAGCGTGCGCAGTGTCTCTTTTTTTGGCCCACATGTCGGCGCAACTGGTAAGGTCGTATCGGCGGGGGGCTGGCAGACCGAAAAATTTCGTGGGTGGTCCACCAGTCGGTGCCTCTGAGAATGTCGCACGTCCGGGTATCTGGCAGACCGATAGGCATGTCGACGAAGCGGCAGTCTTCGTTTCTCTCTTTTTAGTTGTGATCAGATGAGAGATATGAATCCGGAAACACTTCAGCCTGTGAGACGTTTTTAGCAGGGTTTTAGTTACCGACCGGTGCCCGGGAACCCCTCGTCGGCGGTTTGCTGGTTACCGACGGTAACCGTCCAAACCGGTCTCAAACCGAACGGTTTGGAATTTGAATTCAAACCCCGTAGTTCATTCGGTTTGGGACTGGTAACCGGTCGGTTAGGGCCGGTTACCGTTCGGTTTGGTCGGTAACCGGTCCTAACCGCCGGGTGGTCTTTTTTTTTTCTTGAAACAATCATTTTTTTTGTATGACCTTTGCACATAATGATGTAAATAGAACACACAATTCATGGAAAAATAGTGTGACACAAATGGATAACCCATCGAAATATCATAGTGATGCACTAACCACAAATTCACGACGGAAATAACGTAGTTCACCGTTGCAACAACAAATCGTCCATGCAAATACCTTGTGTCATAGACATGCGAACATCATGGTCACTGGCGTTGAATATAAGGGAAGATCCCGTTTTGGCACCCCTCCTCATACTCCGCGGTGGACATTAGAGCGATACCGCGCGACTGGAGTCCAGCCTTGTAGTCTATCCATGATTGGCCCATCCAATGAGCTGTGGTCTCCCATTCCTGCACTAACATGTTGTAGAAATCCGGGTCTTGCCATTCGTAGACCCATCTAGTGGCCGGCTGCGTGCTGATGTCAGGAACGGGGTAGGTATAACCACCACCGTACGATGTATCACTGTACGAGGAAGAGGAGTACTGTGGCGTGCCGTAGCAGTCCGTCGGGTCGTAAGCTCTCCTCTGCGATTCCGGCTGCCCATGGTCACGGTCCTGAGTAGCATGTGTGAAGTCCGTCTCGCCTGCAGCCGACCATAATTAGTACTAGTGAATAGTCATAGACATAAAAAAAATATCTGTAGCAATCGATACCTGTGAAACAAAGTCCACCAGCATCACCAACACCACTACCACCAGCACCAACTGCAAAACCCCCAGCCCCACCACCACCACCAGCACCACCACCAACAGCACTACCACCAGCAGCTCCAGGGTCATCGTCACCACTATGACCGTCTCCACTGTCATTTGCTGAGCTGCTGTCATCGGACTCCTGGTTCCGTGGACTTTCCTCACCCTCCTCGCCACCATCTGTCGAAGCATCGCTGGTGACAGGTTGTTGCACTCGCTTCCCCTTTCGTTTCTGGCTTTTGGGGTCCTCCTGCCTAGGTCCTGTCTGGTATTTTCTTTTGCCAAGATGCGTGCCACCCACATGTCTACGGGCCCAATCACTGATGGGCCCAAGATCGTCGGGGTCCACTTGGTCTCTGTCATCACAAAGAATGAATCATATTATTAAAAGTATGGTTCGTTAGTGGCTAACAAAGTACATCAACGTACCTCACAATATGGGACGGAAAAGGGATGTCCGTTTCTTCATCTTCTTCGTCGAGAACTGGAGCCTGGTTGGATCTGTCATACTCCATCCAGTCTCGAACCGGATTATCCCTTTCGTAAAAGGATATCTACGTGAACTAGTCAATGAAGTCTTCTTCCTCACGCCTAGGTGGTCCGGAGGCATCCGCGAGTCGCAGGCGAAGGTTGTAGTTCACATACACTAGCTTGTTCAGTTTTTTGTGGGATAAGCGATTCCGAACCTCCGTGTGCACTAAGGCAAATGTACTCCAGTTACGCTCGTATCCACTGGAGGATACACATTGTGCAACAAGCCTCAACGCAAGTTTTTGCAGATTTGGAGTGCGCCTGCCGAACAGCAACCACCATTGAGCTGCAAGTGGAACCCATTATGTTAGGTATGCGCTCAAAAAGACAAAAAAAAGGAGTTCAAAAGTACTCTTACATGGGGTTGTCTTGGGGTCTGTGGCCATTTTAATGGCCAGCTCAGTGCCAAACTCCCCAAGGTGTTGGCGGAATGTTTCTGCCTCCTGTAATGCCAAGACAGCGGTATGCACATCCGTCATTTTCCCAAATGCTTCCCTGAGGCCACCAAACATTTGCGGAGTTGGATTGTAACATGCACGACAAATTAGCAAATGGTAAATACTCAATATGTAGAGACTACTATTTTAACAATGGTTGTGATCGCACCTGGGCCCACATGCGTGCCATAGTACACGTCCGCAATCCTGCCATCCATGATAGCCTTGTACTCATGCCATGTTTGGATATTTGTTCCAAAGAAGGTCTCAATCTCCTTTTTGCACTCTTGGAAGTTGTACACTACTTCACACAGGTTAGGTTGCTTATCCTGATCAGCGAACCGAAGGAACCTGTAAATTGGTGCCACTGAATCGATGATGTATTTAAGTCCTTCCCACCACTGTATACTAGACAATCTTGCGTGAGCATAATGTCCTTCCTTGGATTTTCCCCACCTACTATGCAAGAACTCGGGAGATCCCATCCACTCCATAAAACGATCACGCTTTCGATGGAAGCTCTCCATGAACATGTAGTTGGTCCCAAACCTAGTGCCATTTCATTTGATCAACTCACCACCAATGGCTTCCCTCATCATTGCATTCAACTGGCCATGGTTGTGCAGCCAAGTTGAAATGCGCTTGCATACAGAGATCATACCTGCATGCTTCGGCCTTTGACCAATGTCCTTCAGCATCAAGTTGATGGTGTGTGCAAGGCAAGGTGTCTAAACAATATGCCCATACTCCTCGTTCAATCTCTGGCATGCTCTCTTGAAGTTGGCGCCGTTGTCCGTGACGATATGCACGATATGCTCAGGACCTATCTCCTCAACCACCTTGCGAATCAGCTGCACAAGTAGGCACAACATTTAGTGGAACCGAGAAAACATAGTGCATGTGAACTGGCACAATATTTTGGACGTACCCCCAACAAATAAGATGAATCTTAGCTTCTGCCAGTCGCATCAACTGACTTGTGGAACCACATGATGTCATTGCAATAGATCAAAAAATTGATGACATTCATTCTTGTCGGGCCCGTCCACGAATCACACATCAACGTGACCCCAAACAAGGGCCACTCTCCTGAAACTTTGCGTACCGGCTCTGCAGGTCCTTCTTGGTCTGATCAAGGTACTTCTCATCTATATCCTTTCCACTGGGTGACGCGATGCCTTCACCTGCAATCGTAAGCGAATCATGAGAATAGAGAAAATACGTAATGACATATGTCTCCAAGTATATGTACTTACCCCACTTCTGCGTCTCCCTGACCGCACTAACAAAGTATGGATTGTCCGCCTGTCTCCCGGGGATTCCTGCAGTATGGAAAAACTTTCCCCAAGCTTTCCCAATTGTGTCCTTCGCGTTCCTTCCCCTCTGCGTCCATGACCCTGTATCAATCCTTGTCTACTTCAATCCACCCCTCGTACCGGCTGCCAAGTTGTAGTCCTCCACCGCCGCAGGGGTCTGCCTCTGTGAACCAGACCTCCGAAACATCCTCTGCAAAGGATTGCCCCCCTACGAAGCATTACCACTGCCACTGCCACCTCCACGTTCGTAAGCGCCTCCTCTCCGCTGCACCCCCTCTTCGTACTCATATTCTGCTCTGGACTGATTAATGGCTGCCTGCAACTGAGCCCCATACTCGTCATCGTCAAGGGGGTGGTTGCCCTCCGCTGCAGCAGCCTCTCGTGCAACCCTCTGCCGAGAGCGGTCACTAGTTGCCTGCCTAGTTCTGTCGATGTCCTGCTGAAAGTACTCCCGGACTTCTTTGGGCACCTTGCTGCAGTGGATCACCTCCGTCCCGCGCGCAGCCAAATGCTGCTTCAATCGGGAAGCACCACCCCCGGCTTTTTGTGTACGGCAGTAATTGCATCTCCAACCGGGAGCAAGATTCTCACCATGCTCCCATACCACGTCTCTCGGCATTGTCTTCCTGCACAAATAGACAACACAAACAAATCGAACACATGCATCAAATCATACCGCAAATAAACCTAAATCCTAACATACACCTAAATCCTACCTAAATCCTAAATCCTACATACATCCCAACCCTAAATCCAACCGCAAATCCTAAATCCTAAACCAAATAAACCTAACTCCTATATACATCCTAAGTCAAATCCTACCTAAATCCTATAATAAATATTTTCTACATCCTATACTCCATCAATCATACATCCTAGAGTTTGTTATAACTAAATCCTACAACTAAAACAACTACAAATGCAAGGAAATGAAAAAAACAAAAAAAAGCTTACCGAAGCAACCCGGTCGGTTACCGTGCGCCCGGTCGGTAACCGCCCGCGCCCGGTCGGTAACCGCCCGCGCCCGGTCGGTAACCGCCGGGGGGGAGGGAGGCCTGGCGGCGGGGTCGGTTACCGACCAAATCCCTCGGTAACCGAGGCGCTCGGTCGGATGCGGGCGGCGCTGTCGCGGAATGGGGAGGGGAGCGGGCGGATAGGGTTTGGGGAGCCGACAGCCCCCCCCCCCCCCCCACGCCGACAGCCCCTTTTTATTCGGCGCCAGGAGCAAATGGGCCGCATGGGCCCTTAACGGGCTGGTCGGTTTTTTTCTTTTTTTTTCAAACTTAAACACGTCCAAAAAAATAGCAAACGAACTCCAATTTGAAAAAAAAAATTACACCATTTGACTCTATAAATCGTGAACTATTTTTAGGAATTTTTTCAGAATTTTTTTTCTGAAATTCAAATTTAAAATTTGAATTCAAACCGGTACCAAAACCGAACCGATCACCGACGGTTTGTCGGTAACCGAGCGGTTACCGCGGTAACGGTTCGGTTTGAAAAACCCTGGTTTTTAGGGCCCAAGCAGGAAATGAAGCGTGGCGCAGGCCCATCATAATCCATAGAGGCAGCGTCTCGGCGAGACAGCGGCGAGGGACCGCGGAGCAGAGCCGACTCCGTACGGAGGCTCAACGAGTCAGCGGCGCATGAATGACGAGGCTCCGGGACCGGCTGCTCGGAAGTCGGCGGAGGAGGCGAACCCCGCAGCGGTCGGTCAGGCGGGTAATGGTAATCACGGGCCAACCACAACTCAACGGTGAATGCCACTCTTCTGAACCTTTCCTTATTGATGAATGTTAATCTTCTGAACTGGAGCGTCTAGAACGCAGTCAAACCACCTTTGTTGCGAAGTTCTTCTACATTCCTTTCCTGCAATGATGATTTCGATCTGTGAAGTCATGATATATTAAGCCATGATGTTGCATACTGTATAAAGGATTACTGTCTCTTTTGTTTCCCTCATTCGGCAAGGATTAAACTGAAAATTGGTTAATTACCTAATTCCTACAGTTATAGTTCATACACAGAGACAAGTTGTGGTTCATATAATTGAATGTATTTTCAATCCATATAACAAATCAAAAATAGATAAGTCTTACTTTCGATTCCAAAGGCACAAATAAAGGGTCGTTTCGGATCCAGGACCCACAAACCAAATGGTGAGGTTAACCCTTCTGCTTTTGTATGTAATGTGACTGTTAAATCAGTATACATAGCTGTGGCCAAATCATGTCCTGCACTCTAGTCTGAACCACAGCTTGCATCATTCCTTTCGAAGCATGAATCTAGTCTCTTTAATCTTAGCCATTCACATCTTGTCTTGAAGATACCTGCACATTTTAAGTGTTCCAGAACCAGACAAATCAGAAATAGACACTTGGACTCATTTTACACATTCGTAAGTCATAACACAGAGAAATGGCTTTAAGAGATAGCCTTTTGGCCCATATATTTTTATAGATGCTCGTGTACTTCATTACTAGATGGCTATATAGATTCTCTTTTCTTCTCTTTATAACTTTCTAATCTTTCTATGAATGCAAAGATAAACTGGCAACATTTCATTGTGGACAATACTCTCTAATTGTGACATAGTTCTACTTACATGGTTTCTTCTGTGTCACATGATATTTCCCCATTTTTAGCAGTCCTAGCAATTGTACTTACAACATAATTGTCTGGAATAACAGAAAATCTGGGATGGAAATCTTTGAAAAGGTGGAAGTTAAATGTATGACAGAGTTACCACACACAATTGCTGAAATGAAACACCAACTCCTGCAAGATTAGTTTCATATTTCACTGATTTCTTGTGTGGCAACGGTCAGGGAAACATTTGTTGCTATGTGCAGTGTGGTATTTCTATCTGAAAACAGTATCAGCTTGGACATTTTTCACACTTAGTGACATATTTATTCCTTAATATGGGTGGTTTGCACCCAATGTTTACCCATTTTAATGTGAGGACATTCTGGAATATAGATCTGATTATTTGGTTAAAGTTATCATAATACACAAGGCTCTGGTTGGGGTTTATGATAGGCGAAAACTAATAGGATACTAATTAAACTGGCAATATGATAAAGGAACTTGAGCCCTAATGTATCTAGCTAGTTTACTAGGCTAAACTTTCTAACCATAAAATAGTATTCGTCCTTATGGACACCTTGCTTATTCAGACTTTCTGCCTTACTGCTCAAGAACAAAATTTGACAACATAAGTATCAAAAAAAAAAAATTGACAACATAATATGTAACAAAAAGCATGTGTTGTACTACTTTTGGAAAGTTGTACTCTCTGTTTCTTTAGACAGTAATCAAGACAATCAGTAAGTGTATGCTGGAGAACCAAGTTGAGGCAAAACTATTGTAGAGTACTCGTATTATAAAGTAGGTTTAGTTAGATCCATGCCACTCCAATCTTAACGGTTTTGAAATTTACCACACTATATGATTGGAGCACTCTGCAAACAGCATGGTATTTTTCACAGCGTTTGTTTTTATCAACCAAAACATGGATAGATTAATCAGTAATCCTGATGATATCTGGACAACGGCAAAGGAATCACCTACTTTCATTCATAACACAAACCAGATACATAAGAAAAGAGAATAAATGCTGGTGCAGCAAGCTGTGTTTGAAAACCATAAGAATCTTACTGTCATGTGGTGGCGCTGTCTTGTTGGCCTGCAGCATGGCTATCCTCCTCCTCGTTCTCAACCATCTCCTCTTCCCCAAATGTATGGATTTCATGCCATGGACGGTTGGGAAGTTGAGCTGCTGCATTTGTAATGGTGGCCTTGGCAACCTCCACCTCCCAAACTGTTGCACCCCGACAATTGATACTGATCCAGAGACATTTGAGGGAGGAAAGCTGGCTAATGCCAAAGTCAAAACCGGGTCCATATGCAGATAGAGCATCATGCACAACGAATCTAAACCAAAGCCGGTTGAGCCTTGGCATTGCTCCTGATTCAAATATCAGGCTCATCATTCCCTTCTTTTTTAAGTACATGGAAGGGCGAAAATGGAAATCCTCCAGACACTTGAATCCACCGGCTCTAATGATGAGCGATTCCTGCAAGTATTCTGTTGTAAAAATTTGGAGGCAGCGTAGTGCAGGCAAGCCTTTGAGCACATCCACGTCTCCACCTCCCACTTCTTCTATAAAAATAACTAAGTTGGTGAGTACTGAGAGGTTGGATATCCACTTTGGGAGCCTAGAGAAAATGGGGCTGTTGCTAAACTTCTGGATGTGACATGGATTAGGGCACAATGAATCAAACAAAAAATCCATAGAACAACGTTCCGTAGTCTCAATCCTTAGAGAATGGAGGTTTCTTTCTCGAAGATTACAGAATGATGAGATCAAAGACTTCTTAAAGTTTCCTTCATCATTAATTGCACTGTCAGCACACCACTTAATCCCAAGCACCTTCAATTTGGTTAGGTATCCTAACTCCTGCACAACTTCTGGGGAATTTTTGCTAGCATCCAACATTGAAAGCTCCTCTAGAGCTGCCATATTACCAATCCCATTTGGCAGTTCTACACCATTAGGCACACATAGGCGCACTAATTGGTGTAGTTGAGCAATAGTTGCTGGCAGTTTTTTTATTCTGGTAGCTCTGAGATCGAGTGTCTGCAAATGTTTTAGCTTTCCAATTTGTATTGGGATATTACCAATGTTGCTATTATAGAGACTTAAATACCTCAAGTGGATCAAACTTCCAATATTTTCGATGTCTCTGTCCTCTAGGCTAGAACAGTTTTGTATATCTAGGACTCGTAAAACTTGAAAATCCAAGAGAGAGGGTATCTTCCTGACATCACCAAATACACTAAATGACCGGACTTGAGACAAGCTGTTCGTCCCAAGCCAGTAACTCTGCTCTTCATAGTTTCCTTGGAGTGAGAGACGCCGAATTTTGTTAGTCGATGGTGTCAACTTATGATCAGCCATTATAGTAACAAAATTTTCTTTAACTGATAATGATATAATAAGATCAAGGATTATATCATGTACCCGGCAGGCTCTTGGCCTTCCACTATAGTCAGTGCCCACTGGTTCAATCATGTTTCTATTCATGAGCTCACTAAAGTAGTTTTCTGCAGTATCCTCTAAGTGTTGGCCTTGTTGTTTTGCAATAAACCCTTCAGCTATCCATCTCCTTATTAAACACAACCGGCCAATCACATGATCCTCTGGAAATATGCTTAGATCCAAGAAACATATCTTCAAATAGTGAGGTAGATCACAGTAACTAAGATATAATATCTTTTTAACTAATTCCAGCTCATGATCTTGTTCAAGTGCAGATCCAAGAGAATCCCGCACCCTCTCCCACTCCCTTTTAGAGACTGGTTTGGTTGCTAATAGGCTAGCAATATTAACTATAGCCAGTGGTAAGCCATGACATTTTTTTAGTATATCATCAGTAACTTCTTTCAGTTCAAGAGAGAAGTCATCTTCATTGTCAAATATCCTTTTCAATAACAAGCTTTTTGAGTCATTACTATCAAGGGGCATCATAGGGTAAACATATTCTTTGTGCGGAAAGCTGCAATATTTAGCAACATCTTCAATTCGCGTAGTCGTCATTATTGTACTTGAATTATTGTTCTGTGGGAAAGCACATTGGACTTGTTTCCAAGCTTCTTTGCTCCATATATCATCAATTATGACAAGGTACCTAGCAGATGGTTTGTATAAAATGAAGCATTGAATTAGTACCAATCCAGTGAGTGTTCAGTCATCATTATTAAACAAAGCAAACATAATGCAAGGGTAGACTATGAGGTATGAACTATCTACTCAATAAATAGCATATTGCCATGTTTGCATATACAAGAGCATCCTATGATAAACTCTAAAAGTTTACATGTCACTGCTGAAACTTTAAAGCCATGCACAGCCACGTGAGAACTGTAACGTTTTAGGACTTATTTTATTTTACCTAACAAAGTTTCTATCTAGAAAAAACAATTTCTATATACCTGTTTGATTTTTTTTACTTCCATTGTGCATATGCTCACAAGTGAACTAAATATATAAAGAGAAGAACGATCCCATATGCCATGTTGTAGATAATAACAACTTCTGGAATCTCAATATAATAATACGTTTACAGAATTTATTAGGTACCTTTTGTTCTGAAGATAGTCTCTATTCATATTCACAAGCTGTGGATATTCTAATGTTTTGAAATAAAGATCTTCATGCACCCTTTCAATGTCTTGATTTTGATCTGCTGTAATTGGGCTACTCTTAAGAAACTGCAATAGCGTGTCACTGAGAATCTTGTTGACATTAGGACTTTGGGTCACAGAGACAAAAGCCGTGCAGTCAAATTGACTTCGGACCTTCTGGAAAATCTGATTAGCAAGTGTTGTCTTGCCTAATCCACCCAATCCAACAATTGACACAACCTTACGCTGTGTGTGTAAAGTACTAGTGCTATCAGTGAGCCACTTGACAAGCTTATTCATTTGGCTATTGATACCCACAAGTCTATCTGCCTCCTCAAAGAGTGCAGGCAACCTGGGATCAATCGCCACAGACTTCGGAGAAAAGGTGGATGGATCGAGCTTATATCTTTTGCGCCTGTCACTAATCTCTACCACACGTTCCTTAAACTCACTAACCTGTACACCAATATTATAGTGTGTTTTCAGAGTGATAACCTTGTTTATGATCTTGCGGATGAATCCATCGCAGGTGTCAACACGGCCAAGGTGATGCATGAAGATCTCAATGCAATCCTCGACATCATAGGACAGCTCCCTCAATTGACTAATCCACTCCTTTACTTGCGGGTTTGCTTCCTCTGACCCTGACACCATCTCCAGTGTGGTGCTCATGCTACTTAGTTCATCCCGCAGAAAGACAATCTGCCGGTGCACACCTTCAAGCTTGACATCATCTCTGTCCAACAGGGCGCAGAGGTTGCCGAGGAGGGGGTTCATCACCCCCATGAGAGCACTCGCTGTCACCCCAACCATCTCTCCTTGCGCAGCTCTCTACTGCATCATGGAAATGCACGGGATGTATTTGCTGTAATGGATACTACTACAACACTTCCATCTATCTTATGGTTCAGCACTTATCTGCAAGAAGCTTCATCCAGGCACCAACGCGTGGACTGAAGAAGTGAAGAGTCTTGTTACCAGTAAGGGAAATTGTTTGGAAACGATAGAGGCTTGCCTGGTCCTAAGTACAGGCTGGTCTTGTATGACTACAGAAAACCACTAGGAGCTACTTCACATGTCAAGTGGGACTGTGGGAGTCACCTGACATGTCAAGTAGGATTTAGAAAATAGAGAATAGCTTGTACATTGTAGTAGTACGTGATTACAACACAAACTGCTGGTAGAATTGGGGAATTATGCCAAATTTTTAGAATTTGAGTAATCAAGCCTTCTTAACTTGATCGCTGATAACTACAGAGCTGAAATATTTTGTATTACCTTTATTATCATATTGCTGTGGAAATTTGTGTTCGGATTATGTTTGGTCCCGGATATTCTTTTGTCAACTTTGTGCAATTAAACAGGCAACAAGTATGCCAATGTAGTACCTCGAACCTAGTCACTGAATTTGCGTCTGTTGATTTAGATCTGGTGAAACAATCGATCATCTATTGACTATTGGTGGCATCTGTTTTGGCTCGACAGGCAGCAAAGGACAGACCTCCTTTGATGATTGGATGGGTGTAGATGCAGCGACTAAAGTGTTCAATAGGTGTCACATCGGTTGTTTGCATAATAATTAGGACTAAATATGAGATAATTATAAAACTAATTAAAAGAGTTGTAGCTAATTCGCGAGACAAATTCATTAAACCTAACTAATATATAATTAGCATTTGTTTATTGTAGCACCATATTATCAAATCGTAGACTAATAAAATTTAATAGATTCATATCACAAATTAACCTTCATTTGTGCAATTATTTTTATAATTAGTCTATATTTAATACTTCTAACCACTATCTAAATATATATATATTATTTACGAGGGTGTACCGCACAAGCCGTCAAACTCTGATCTTTCCACAGCGAAGCTTCGGCTGCAACTGCAATCAGATAAAAAGAACTACCTTTCCTAGACGCGGATGAACTGGTCATTTTGGGTCCATCCTCGACCTGTTCGCCGGTGCCTCGGGTTTCCACACCAACATACACAAAAAAAAAAATGCAAGATCCCTCTTTTGATATGAGTCAGTTCTTGAGGGCAGAGTTGCCATTCATTGTTTTTCCCCATGTCGACTGGAACCCTTATGCGGCGGCGCCACAACCTGCGTGGCTCGCAGCTGTCAAGAACCAAATAAACTGCCCCTAATACCCTTGTTTGTGTCTTGGACAGTAAATTACTGGATCACTTCTTTCAGCAGACTGATGTTAACTGGACACCAATCCAGCAAAGACTCCGGTAGTCAATTGTGTGCCTTTTAGGTGATTCCCGTCTGGCAACTGGCAAGTAAAGAAGTTTGAAACAGCATCAAGTTGCAATTGTCGTTGTCCCGCATGGAATTCAATACCTTGAAAACTGAATGAATGCAGGTCAGTAGAAGTTGTGGATTAATCTTTATTAATCTTGACTCATTAATCTTTTAATACAGAGAACTCGAACTCGAAAGCTGATAAAATTTACCATACATTGATACATGCATGAGACTACGTGAGGGTGTTGTTACTGGAAGAACCAAAACATATTTGAAATGTCTACACACGCTGATGGCTTGGAAAAAAAGTTTAAGGATGTCTCAATTTTACGCAAATTTGTATAACAAATATGATAAAATATGATATGTACAAAAAAAGATACTTAATTATAGACAATTATCTTTCATCCCCTGCCTATCATAGCATTTATATTAGCAAGTGAACCTAAACTTATATACATTAAAGTTTGAATATTTAAAACTGATAATATGGAAAACAACATACCAGAGAATATAATGGGTTGCAATATCCTATTCATTTTCATTATGTAACTCTAGGAGAAGTCTACAAATTGAAGCATAAATAATCCAAGAATTTAATTTGTTCAATTGAAAATTTAAAATAGAGATAATTGGACCTGAACATAGGGACCGCTTGATTTTGGAATCAGAAGCAAATGAGAATGGAACACTGACCTACTTCACTACTTGTTTGGCTCCCACATCTTCCGTACAACGCATGCACTGGCAGTCGGGTCCATTTAAAATTCTAAAACTTTACAAGATTTTCCGTCACATCGAATTTTTAAATATTCCCGTCACATTGAATCTTGTCCAAATTTAAAACGGCCAAGGTAGTTAAGTTGTCTATCCTCTTCGTTTTAAATAAAATAGTATTATTATAGTTATATTATTCTGAGTTGAACCATTAAGTTTGGTAAAATTTGTACGTGTGAATATTTAAGGTACTAAATAAGTATAATTATATTTATTATAAAATGTATTTTCATAATCATACCTACCATAAATGTTTTAATCTTCTCAACAAACTTGATCAAACTTAAATTTATTATAAACTACTCAAGACCAAAACAGAATGATACTCCCTCCAATCCTAAATTGTAAGTTATTCTAAGAATCTTGGACAATCAAAGTTTATAAAGTTTGACCAAATTTATATAATATGATAATAACATATATGATACTAATCAAGTATTATTAGATTCTTTATTATATTTTCATGTTATACCTATTTGATGTTATAAATCTTTATGTTTCTCTCTATAATTTTTATCAAACTTATAATGTTTTGACTTTTCAAGATTCTTGGAATGACTTACAATATCAAGTATCATTAGATTCTTTATTATATTTTCATGTTATACCTATTTGATGTCATAAATCTTTATGTTTTTCTCTATAATTTTTTTATTAAACTTATAATGTTTTGACTTTTCAAGATTCTTGGAATGACTTACAATTTGAAATCGAGAGAGTTCATGAAGGAGTACTTTATTCAATGGCTCATTTGGTATGATCCGGGTTATTTCATGAACGTTTCACATCCAAATTCTCGTTGGAAATATTTCACTGAAACGTAATCCTTAGGTAGACTCAGTAAGAAACATCTTTTGAGGCGAGGAATGTTCCAATTTAAGAACAAATAATATTTGCTACTAATTCAGAAGAATCCACCAGAATCTGAAACATTTCACCTTCTTCACATATTAAAATGGTGAATGCTACATTGAGGCCCTGTTTAGTGCTGTTATACTATAGAGGTAGACATTTAGATGAAGACGTAAGCGGGTGAACAGAAGAAATTTTCCTCCAAAGATCCACTTTTCATTCATGTTGATGTTGTCGAATTTCATCGCACGCAACACAATATTTCAACGGACTCAAATATAAAGAACATGTGAATTAAGAACACATTGCTATGGAACCTTCCAAGGGCAAATACGAACACAATGCTCATTGCATTTTCATTCTTGTAACATGTGTCAGTGTAATTCAAAGAACACTGATTAGAGAAAAATCAAAACTGAAGTACATAGTTGTCTGCCGTCTCCACAAAAGCTAAATATATTGCTCTAACCATTCCATAGCCTCGACTACCAAGGATCCAACAGACACTAGAGTAAAATACTAGGCCTCATCGAACTTGATCTTTTTCGCTGATGGTTGAATGCTCCCTATCTGTACAACCAAGAACACAGCAGACTATTTATAAGAAATATATAATACGAGGAAGATAGGTATGCAGACCAATAAAAAAATGATCACAAACTACCAAAAATTGGGATAACACGGCTGTTTAGATGAGTGAACTAACAAACTACTGAAAATAGACAAATATCAAAAGTACACTCGTAATCCTATTTTCCATTTGCAATTTATATGAGAAAATTGAAACATCAATAGGCGAGACATTATAATGTTGGACAGATAGCAAATAATGTGATGATAAAGCACTTTCATGTGCCTTGTTTTGGATTTTAAGACTTATAAGATTTCTAACCCCAAGTCACGCACAATTATTCAGAACTCTAAACCAACAGGTACCATAGTAACACTTCGTCTTGTCAAAGGAAGAGATCCATTATAAGATCACAATACCATCCAGTCATTCTATAAAGTGCTACTATTGCTAACAACTAAGTCAACCTACTACTACTAAGACCCTGTTTCACAAGTGAAAAGCAACAATTCACTAGAACACAATTTCATTAGCATAATAAATTTGTATCTACCATATTCTCCTAGTTAATATTAGAACAATATTCCTTAACAACCTTACATAGTATTTCAAAGTACAAGGCAAAACTAGAACCTACAAACCCATATCTTGAATTGGCACAAAATAATAAATGGCAGATTAATAGCATTGTTATGATGATATGTACAACTAAAACAAGCATGTGCAAAAGTTATCCTAACCGTTATCAAATCTGTAACGCACAAGGACTGAAGGTTCTGTTTTGAAAGGTAGTTTTGAGATCCAAATCCCCAGGGATTTAGTATAAAATTGAACTAGTTACTAAAATTTCCTAGACCACAAAAAACATTAGAGTGGTGTGTGTAGTGTGTGGGTGTTGGTGTTTATGTTTGTTTGTGGTTGTGTTGCCCCTTTTTCTTAATATAATGATACACAGCTCTCCTGCATGTTTGAGGAAAAAAAAACTAGACCAAGCATTTCCTTCCAACAGGCCTTTAATTACTATGTTTAATTGTCAAGTGAGTAGCAACACACTAAAATAAACATTGCTTGCTTATCACTGATCTTCACATTATTGAAAGCAGGAAAGCATCAATTTTAGTCCTGACCAGCTGCACTTTTGCAGCAGCGGTTGCTCAGTTTCTACAGTAGCTACTGGGAACCTACTGCAGCGGCTGCAGCAAGCACTTCAAATTGCTGCATTTGTATATGTGATAAAGAGATGGCATTAAATAAAAAACTGAAAGCAGCAACACAAGGTTTACTTACAAGAGTTGGACACTCGTAGTCAATACCAGCTGCCTTGATTCTTTTGCGACGCTTTTCATCCCGCTTTACAATTCTTTCAACCATCTTTTTGTGCTCTTCTACAGTCTTATCCTGGTGACAGAAAAACTATTGAGTACAATACGCATATTAAGCTACAATTGTAGTTAGCACTTAGCATTAAATTACCTTGTTGTGTCTCTTCCGTTCAATTGCTATTCGATCAATAGGTATAAAACCCCGTCGCACCCCTTTCCATCTGGACAGAATTGATAAGGCATGGAAATTGCAAATCAGAAGAATTTCAATCCCATTCTAAACAAAAACCAAGAAACAGACAGCATGCAGAACTCTGAGCTACTTTGTCAGATCATCCACAAATATAAGTCCATTAAGTTTAGGACAACAGTCAACAGGGTCTCCAATCGAATGACACTTTGATTAGCAATATCTTAAAAACATATTGTACTATTAAACGTGAAGTATTTTCATAATGAATATGGTAATGCAAATCGAGTGCTAAGTATATAAAATTTTAGATATTGAGTTGGATATTAAAAAATTAACTTGGAACAATCCTGGATGGACTTATATTTGTGATCAGAGGAAATACATCGATCAAAGTACAAATAGATATGCAACTATATTTCTGTACGGACTACTGCTAAAGTGTTAAGTTCCATAACAAGCAAGAACATAAAAAGAACAAGGATACAAGAACACTGTTTCTTAAAATGCCAGATTATGTCCTCATCTAAAACTTTATGCCCCCAAGATCTGTTTTTTCATTTGAAGTTACAGTTCCATCATCCAAGCCAAATTATGTCCTCATCTAAAACTTTATGCCCCAAGATCTGTTTTTTCATTTGAAGTTACAGTTCCATCATCCAAGCCAGATATATATACCCATCCAATGCAAATACATAACCACAACTTTACAACTCAGGCACCTAGTTGATTGGTACACAAAATCATACATGCAAAGTGTAAGAAACTTAAGCCATGTTTTTCTTAAGTTAACTAAAACCTATTAACACTGATGATCATTATCATCTTAACCCGCTATATGTTTAGTATTTGTCTTAGAAATCTATTTTACGTTTTAATTTCAACAGACATATGCGCTTTCTGAAAAGTTAAATGTCACTTCCCATAACCAATCACATCAGGTGCATTTCTGACCATGTCTTCTTCACACACCACAAGCTTAACTGAGTAATTAAAATCCAGACTACGTGGAAATCAATTCTACTTCACACCTACTTTTATAGAGATAAGCGCAAAAACAAACAGAATCAAGTAGTCAAATCTAATAGACACTTAGAGAGGCTTACAATTTAGGATGAACTTTCTCCGGTGGAACAAGCGCAACTTGCAAGGTGTGCTCAAACAAGAGATAGTTATTCATCTCATCTGCTACAATCTTTGCAACCTGTTACACCAAAGCAAATGACCAAAACTGTAAGCAACAAGCTAATAGCATATGTTTGCTGTAATGAGATCTGAAATAAAGTTCTTACAACAGGGCTCTCAAACTCAATGAATCCATAGTGCTTGGACTTTCCTGTCTGAAAATATCATGAAACCATTAGTAATGGGCTCACCCAAAAAAATAGCATAGAAATCATCTGATGTGCCCCATACTAAGCATACCTTGCGGTTCCGAGCAATCCTAAGCCTCTTAATATCCCCAAACTGCTTAAAGAAACCTGCAACAATAGCAGCAGCAGCAGCAACAAAAGAGTGCATTAGCACGACTCGTGCATCCAGTGCACTTTAATGTTTCACCGCCACTGGAAGGAAACCCACCTTGCATCTCGTCCTCGTAGAAGCCATGGGGGATATGCCCGATATAGACGACTGTGGCAGTGTTCTCGGGCTCTTCGGGCTGCTGCACCTTCCGCAGCTTCTTCCCGGGGCCTCCTTCCAGCGGCTGCACAAAGCTCAAGACGCCACAGGAACACCAAGGATTAGCCAAAAAACAGAGCTTAGAGCAACTCCAAGAGAGTGGCTATTTGTCTCATGCATTCTAGTTTAGAGAACTTTCAAACGAAATCAGTGTCCAACAGTTGTTCTATCGAGTATTCCAAAATACCAAGTTGTGTACTCCGGGCTTTTGGGTCATCAAAGAAAGCTAGCCGGCGTGGCTTGCCATCTGCATGCCCGCGTCCATTCCGGAACGCGCAAATCACTCCTGTGCCGAATCGTGGCTGCTGCATGCTATCGGACGGATGTTGTTGGCCGGACAAAAAGGTAAACACCATGCATGCAATAGCTTCCAGTGGCGAAGGAACCATGATAGCAGATTAAAAGATACAGAACAACACAATTTAGAAAGACTGTTGCGGTAGTCTACTTTTTTGGAGGGCTTTGTATTTTAGAAAATAGCTAAACCATGGATTTAGACTTTTATTTTTAGACAATCTCTTGGAGTTGCTCTTATTTCTCCCATCCCACGGAAACCAAACCAAGGAGTGGTGTGTGAGAGCCACGCACCAGGAAGTCCTTGCCCTCGCCGACGCGCGGTGCCGCAGTACGGCGCGCGAGCACCCGCTTCTGGTTCCGCTTCTTATCTCGCATCCCCATCTCGCCGGACCCTCCTCTCTACCTGCAAAGTCCAGCGGGACGCCGCCGTTCGCGAGAGTCAGCGAGGGAGACAATCAGAGCAACGCGGGAGGAACTCAAGGAGGGTCAAATGGAACGGAGAGATTCGATGGGCTTCCCGTACCTGGAAGCTGCGTTCGTCAGGCAGGGCGGAGGCGGGAGGAGCGGTGGCGTCGGCTGGAGGCGACGCGGTCGGAAGGGACGAGGCGAGGAGCCGTCACGGGGATGGGCAAACGAAGGATAGGGGTTAGGGTTTGCGCATACCGCTGCGAGGGAAGTATTGATGGACCTGCGGCGGAAGTATTGGCTGGCGGCCCAATTATGAAAGAGACCTATGGACCGTTTGCTTAATTTTTCATTAAGAAAGGAAATATTCTAATTTTCCTTCCTAAATTTTGGACTACCCGAAATATAAAATCAGAAAATTTTACGGGACTGTTTTGGATGCTGGCTGGTTTTGCTATAGTAACAATAGTTTTATTTTTTATTCATTTTTCTAAACCTTTAAAAAATCATAGTTAATCACAGGAAAATAGAAAATAGAAAATCAAGTGGACCTATCTATACAACAAATATATAATATGATATTATTTAGTATATTTTTTCAATTAATTACAAAAAATATATAGATTTAAAGCTATAACAAAATATTTTTACTAAAACGTAACATATTATATATTGTAAAGAAATTTGAATTTTCTATTTTATAATTTTTCTATAATTTACTATCATTTTAAATATTCGATTAAAACAAATAAATAAAAAATTGAAAACAATGGGTGTTGCTATTTTTGAGGCGCCTGAAAAAATCATTTTGTTTAGGCGATGATCTCTTTCGTCTTCCTCCCGCACGCGCCCCCTGTGCCCCGCCGCTGTCCACCGCCCCCGCCGCTAGCGCGGTAGGGTCTCCCCGGAGCTCCGCTGCCGCTCCGGCGAGACCCTACCGCGCTCGCGGCGGCCTCCCCCTTCTCCTCCCCTTCCCGCCACCATCTTCTCCGACCACGACGCCCCCGCCCCGACCTTCCCGGCTGCCTCTTCCACTGCCATCTCCCCTAAGCCGCCCGACCACCATCCCCACCGCCTGGCCTACCTACCTCCCCCAGTCGGCCCCTTCTATACCCGCCGGAGTTGAAGAAGGAAGGGGGAGAAAGCACGCCAGAACCCTAGCCAGTGCAGATCCAAAGGAGGAGGAGCCTACCTCACATCGGGGAGGAGTCGCCGCCATAGCCAGGTGTAGGCGTCGCCGGAGGGAGAGAGGGAGAAGCAGCGGCGGCGCATGTCCTGGGGAGGGAGGGAGCAGCGTGGAGAGCGGCGGCGCATGGCCTGGGGAGGGAGGGAGCGCGTCACCTGAAGCCAGGCCGACTTTTCAGTCGACTGGTTAATAGGAAATGTGGAAAACAATCGACATTGTAGCAAAACTACCGTCCAAAAACGGTTAAAGAGGTAAAACGAACGGTTTCAATGTTCGAGGAGAAAAGATTTCTGGTTTCATAGTTTAGTGAAGAAAAACGAAGGCGGTCCAAAGTTAAGGAAGGAAAATTGGCCAAATTTTCCTCCGTACCTTCAATGTGCCTTCGTTTTCCTTCTCGGACTATAAAATCAGAAAAAAAAATTCTCTTCTAACCTTAAAAGTTGTTCCAGTTATGGATGGTGGTTTTGATACCGTGATGGTGGTTTTGTATTTTTATTTTTATTTATTTCAGCTAAATGTTGAAAAATCATAGTAAATCACATAAAAATATGAAATAGAAAAATTATTTTTATTGGACTCCAAATAAGTAGATTTATACAGTGAACATATGATATGGTATGCTTTGGTACAAAAATTTGTTATAACTCTATGTCTATGTTTTTCTATAGCTAATTGGAATAATTCATAAGTGTGGTTTATATGGTTCAATTGTGATGAAATTTTTATGATGACTTAATTATTATATGCTTAAATTGTAATAAAAAATTTATATTTATGAGGTCATTTATATATTGTAGACATAATGTATATCTAAGTGCATAATAAAAATTATGTATTTAAAAAACATCTTATAATTTAGAATGGAGGAAGTAATAAAACACTTGAGAGTTCCTATGTAATTTTGGTAATTGAGTGACAACCTAGGTGAACTAATATGTGTTTAAGTGATATATACACAGGAGATTAGTTCATATATGATTGTGTGATGAAGGAGCTTATTGCACATGAGACATGACAAGGAGTCATGTGATCAAGGTGGAGAAGATCAAGATGAGGCTTGGCTTGATGGACCGGTTGCAAGTGTGAAGGGCAAGCGGGTGATGCTTGGCGCCGATGGACCAAGGCAACGGTGAAGAGCAAGTGAGGTCAAGATCGATGTACCAACACGATCATGTGATCATATGGAGTGGATCATATCATTTGACAAGTTGTTGGTGCATGTGTTGCATCAACATTGGAGAAGGAGATGGAATGGAATGCGTAAGGCAAAGGTATAACCATAGGGCATTTCATTTCACCGTCATAGATGTGTAGAGAAGATTATGACCGGGTTTAGGATAGATAGCCATACTATCAAGAGGAGCAAACTTATTTGCATATCGGTTATCTAGTGCCACCGTGAGCGATCTAACTTTGCGATGAATTAGGATCAAGCGGCGTGGTGAGAAGCAAGTGAAAATGCTTTGAAAATATTTGTAAAAATGCTAACACACTTGCATAAGGTGAAGAACACATTTATGTTAGCATATGAGAAGCAAGGAAGAAGAGGCAGCTCGGTTTGGAACCCTGAGGGGCTCTAGACGCAAGGTCCGGACGTAGGCCAGACGCCAACCGGGCCATTGGTCTTGCAACCGGAGGCAAACCCTTGCCCTCGGCCTCTCTGGACAGGAGGTCCGGACGCTGACTCCGGTCGCGGGTCCGGAGCTCGACGCTCTCTGGAACCTCTCTGGAGTAGAGGTCCGAACGCACGTGTGTTGGTCCGGTGTGGCATTGTTGAGTGCGTCCGGAGGTGCTGCGAGCTCTCGGGTGTTCGGAAAATATTTTCGGACACTCGGTGAAGTGCGTCCGGACCTTGTAAACAGCTGCGTCCGGAGGACGCGTGGCAGAGCGCGGTGAGCGGGCCAACGGCCGTTTCAAACGGCTAGAAGGATCCGGATGCAGACTGCATGGTCCGGACCCGCACTGTTGCGTGCGTCCGAACCCTCTGCAGAGAGCCCAGAGAAAGGGGAAAACGGTTAGTTTCGTGGGGAAGCTTATAAATAGCTCATGGCCGGCCCTTGGGGCTGGTAGAGCACCTTGGGTATTTGTTGCCTCTAGTGTGCTTGGTTTGGGAGCCCTCTAACTCACACACACTTGATAGAGATCATCCGATTGTGTG
This sequence comes from Microstegium vimineum, assembly GCA_022036555.1. Taxonomy (NCBI): domain Eukaryota; kingdom Viridiplantae; phylum Streptophyta; class Magnoliopsida; order Poales; family Poaceae; genus Microstegium; species Microstegium vimineum. The sequence continues at coordinate 30,828,133 of CM039135.1, forward strand.
AGAGAGCGATTACTAGTGCGTTGCTTTGGGAGATAGCTTCGTGTGGCACTTGGTGATCGACTTGCAAGCTTGTGGTGTTTGTTACTCTTGGAGGTTGCCACCTCCTAGATGGCTTGGTGGCTTGTGGCTCCGTCGAAGCACGCAAGAAGATTGTGCGGCGCTCTGGAGAAGTGCTTGTGAGGGGTGTTATGCTCGCCCCGCGAGGATCGCGAAGAGCAACTCTAGTTGAGCGTGTCATTGAGCTAACCTCACTTGTGGGTGGATTCTTGCGGCGCCCGAGTTAGTGGGCTAGGCTTGTGAACGCCTATTAGCCGCCGAATCACCAAGTGTGTGGTCGACACAACGGGGACTAGCTTGGTGGCGACCAAGTGAATCTCGGGAGAAAAATCATCGTGTCAACCTTGTACATCTTCTTGATGGTTTGCATTCTCCAAATCACTAGCTTGTATTTACTTTCTTACTTGTGCTAGTGGTTAGTTGTTGCTCTTGTAACTAGTTAGCTTGTGTAGCTTAACTAGTTGCCTTCTAGCTTGTGTAGCTTAGAAGCGTGACTAATTGGCTTGTGTAGCCTTGTTAGTCACATTGCTTAGTTTGTGTAGCTAAGTAAGTTGAGCTCTCTAGTTAGGCTTGTGTAGCCTTGCTATTAAGTGTTGCTAGTGAGCTTAGGTGCTTTGTGCTTTGCTTACTAGTATGTGTAGGAGCTCCCGGTGTGCTTAGAGTACTAGTTGCTTAGGTTTGTGTGACCTTGCAACCTAAACTTGTTTAGGTGAGCCTCCTAGCTTGGCACCTTAGTTAGCTTAATAGACATATTTGCTAGGTGCTAGAGTTATAGATAGAGGGGTGTAGTCTTGGCTAGACCAATAGTTTTAATTCTGCATTTGATTCGGTTAGCCGGAGAGCTTAAGTTTTAGAAAAGACTATTCACCCCCCCTCTAGTCCGCCATCTCGACCCTACAAGTGGTATGAGAGTTTGGTCTCTCATTTGTGGTCTTTACCGACCCGAGAGGATGGCGACTTATGGGCTAGATGTTGAGTGTCCACACATATTTGATGGCACACACTTTGCACGGTGGAGAAATTGGATGGAAAATAATTATAAGTTTATTTCTCCCCAAATGTGATGGATCGTAGATGTAGGACTCTCTTGTGCAATTAAGAGAGAGGATGCAACTCAAGCACAAAAGAAGTGCCTACATCTCGATTGCCAAGCTACTAACATTCTCTATCATTCTATGAAAGATAACATCTTTGGTGAGATTATGGACATGAAGAGCGCTCATGAGATTTGGACCTATCTCATTGAAACATATGAGACGGCCTCAAATGATGATGATGATGTGTCCAAGTTGGTGGCACATGAGGATGTTGAGCATGACCATAACTTGGTGGTTGTGGAAGATTGCTCCACCTCATGGTCAAGTGATGGAGATGATCTACCTACCACAAGATCACTTGACAAGAATGATGAAGGCCCAACATCAAGTGTTGCAACTCATGATGCTACTCCAAGCACACTTGATGATGATGATGATGATGATGATGCATCGGGCTATGAGAGTGATGCTTTCACAAGCTCTTCTACCTCATCACAATGTGACTCTAAGGTATCTATTGGTAATGTAATTGTAGATTGTGATGACCCAAATTTTGAGCTTGTGTGCAAACTCTCAAAGGCTTTAGCAAGTGAGATAAGTAAAACAAAGAAACTAAAAGATGAACACTCACTTCTAAAGAACTCATGTGAAGAACATAAGCACTTACTTGATGTTCTTAAATCTTCACATGAGGAACTAAAGCTTGATCATGAGGAGCTTCATGTGTCTCATGAAAGCTTGGTTCACAAACATGGCTCTCTCATTAATGAATTGCTAAATCTTAAAAACGAAGAGAGCTCATCACTTGGGTCAAATGATCAATCACATGTTGTTGCTAACCCTCGTGATGTAGGGAAGAAGAATGTATCCACCTCTTGTGATGATTTAATTAATATGCCATGTTCTTCAAATATAGATGCTTGTTCTACTTCTATGTCTTGTGAGACTAACCTTTTGAAGGAGAACAATGAGCTCAAAAGTGAATTGAAGAATATGAGCAACAAGCTAGAGAGGTGCTACAACTCCAAAGTCACCTTTGATCACATGATGAACAATCAAAGAAGACATGATGACAAGAGTGGAATTGGTTTCCACAAGGGCAAGGGCAAGAAAGAGAAGAAGCAAGAACATAAGAAGCTAACTCATCTAATGTGCTTCAAGTGCCATGGGATGGGACATCTTGCAAATGTTTGCCCAATAAAGAATGCTCAAGCTAAGCCACAAGTCAAGCCCCAAGTGCAATACAAGATCAACCATCAAGATGGTGATTCGGGGATGACAAAGAAGAGGAAAACAAGAAGAGGTGGCAAAGCAAGAGCAAGGCATCCAACTCATATTCATGATGCCAACAAGATGATGATGAGCAAAGATCAAGAGAAGAATCATTTGGCTCACATCAAGTGCTTCAAGTGTGAAGATATGGGACACTTTGCCTCGAAGTGTCCTACCAAGCTTGAGATGAATATTCAAGCAAAAGAGAAGAGGCAAGACAATGAGAAGCACAACATGAGCAAGGAAGAAAAGTGAAGAATCATGGCCCCTTGTATTTAGGCGATTAACAATAATACTAGGTCACTATGACTAACGTGTGTGTTGCAGAGGCAAAATCATTAGAGTTAGGTCATAAGTGATTCTTATTGAATGGACTTAATGAATATTCATGCCCCCAAGATGGAAATCATTTTGGTTTCAAAGGATGGAGATACAAGTTGAAAACTAGGCTAGCTCTTAGTGCCATGAGGTTGAGAAGGGCACTAAGTATAGACTAGGGCTTTGTTTTTCCTTTGACCATACTATAAAGGGGGTATGAGGTTAGTAGCTTGACCTAGGAGAGTTTGGGAATGTTGGTGTATGCACACTTGTCACAACTAGTCCTAGAGACCTTGTTATCAGCCCTTGGTTAGCCCTTGAGATGGTAGGAGCAAAACCTCTTGAAAAGTGTTAGTGAGATAAGGTGAAGAAGGAGATCAGAGAAGCTCCGGACCAGTTTGCCTAGGAGGCTCCGGACCAATGGAAGTGGTCCGGTGGTCCTGCCTTAGGCAGTGTACTGAGGAAGGTGCTCCGGACAACCTGTCCGGAGGGCACCAGACTATTGGAAGTAGTCCGGTGGCCACCTTGATCTGAATGAGGTTCAGTCAGTGCTCCGGACAACCTGTCCGAAGCTTCGGACTAGTCCGACAGCTTGTCTGACGATCCTCAGCCAAAGTTTAGGTGAGTACAATATGTACCTAGGCTTCGGACCAAAGGCTCCGGACTAGGCACCAGACTAATGCAGGTTGTCTGGTGGTCCCTATTCAGCTCTACCCTTGCGAGCTCTCGGGTGCTCTCGGGTGTTCGGGAAATATTTCCGGACGCTCGGTGAAGTGCGTCTGGACCCGGTGAACAGCTGCGTCCAGAGGACGTGTGGTAGAGCGCGGTGAGCGCGCCAACGACCGTTTCAAACGACTAGAAGGATCTGGACGCAGACTGCATGGTCCGGACCCGCACTGTTGCGTGCGTCCGGACCCTCTGCAGAGAGCCCAGTGAGTGGGCAAAACGGTTAGTTTCGTGGGGAAGCTTATAAATAGCTCATGGCCGGCCCTTGGGGCTGGTAGAGCACCTTGGGCATTTGTTGCCTCTAGGGTGCTTGGTTTGGGAGCCCTCTAACTCACACACACTTGATACAGATCATCCGATTGTGTGAGAGAGCGATTACTAGTGCGTTGCTTTGAGAGATAGCTTCGTGTGGCACTTGGTGATCGACTTGCAAGCTCGTGGTGTTTGTTACTCTTGGAGGTTGTGTAGGGTCAAGATGGCGGACTAGAGGGGGGTGAATAGTCTTTTCTAAAAGTTAATCGCTTTGGCTAACCGAAACTATTGCGGAATTAAAACTATCGGTCTAGCCAAGACTACACCCCTCTATCTATTACTTTAGCACCTAGCAAAGATGTCTATTATGTTACTTAAGGTGCCAAGCTAGGAGGCTCACCTAAATAAGTCTAGGTTGCAAGGTCACACAAACCTAAGCAACTAGTACTCTAAGCAAACCGGGAGCTCCTACACATACTAGTAAGCAAAGCACAAAGCACCTAAGCTCACTAGCAATGCTCTCTAGCAAGACTACACAAGTCAACTAGAGAGCTCAACTTACTTAGCTACACAAACTAAGCAATGTGACTAACAAGGCTACTCAAGTCAATTAGCCACTCAAGAGCTACTTCTAAGCTACACAAGCTAGAAGGTAACTAGGAAAGCTACACAAGCCAAACTAGTTACAAGAGCAACAACTAATCACTAGCACAAGTATGAATAAGTAAATACAAGCTAGTGATTTGGAGAATGCAAACCACCGAGAAGATGTAGACAAGGTTGACACGGTGATTTTTCTCCCGAGGTTCACTTGGTCGCCACCAAGCTAGTCCCCGTTGTATCGGCTCACTCACTTGGAGGTTTACGACTTTTTACAGGCCTCACTGCCTAACCCCCTCAAGGGTTGCCACCTAACTAACACAAGATGAGGGCACTCAACGATACCTTCAACTAGAGTTGCTCTTCACGATCTCCCGCGGGGCGAGCACAACACCCCTCACAAATTCTTCTCCAGAGCGCCGCACAATCTTCTTGCGTGCTTCGACGGAGCCACAAGCCACCAAGCCGTCTAGAAGGTGGCAACCTCCAAGAGTAACAAGCACCACGAGCTTGCAAGTCGATCACCTAGTGCCACACGAAGCTATCTCTCAAAGCAACGCACTAGTAATCGCTCTCTCACACAATCGGATGAAATCTATCAAGTGTGTGTGAGTTAGAGGGCTCCCAACCAAGCACAACTAAGGGTAACACAACCCCAAGGGGCTCAACCAGCCCCAAGGGCTGGCCATGAGCTATTTATAGGCTAGCCAAATAAACTAGTCGTTTTCCCCTTTCTCTGGGCTCTCTGCAGAGGGTTCGGACGCACGCAACAGTGCGGGTCCGGACCATGCAGTCTGCGTCCGGACTCGCTGCCGTTAGAGAGAGCCGTTGGCGCACTGCGCCGATCGCCGCCACGTGCCTCCGGACGCGTGCAAAAGTGCCGCACCGAACCAACAACCTGCGTCCGGACCTCCACTCCAGAGAGCGCCAGACACCGGACGCGCGTCCGGATCCCTGCGTCCGGACCGCATACAGCGTCCGAACCTTCACTCCGAGCGGTTATAGAGAGCTCCAACCTCCGGACGCTGTGTCCGGAGTTCACCGTTCGGACGACGAACATCGTCCGGATCATCTCTGTCAGCACAACGCAGTTAGGAGGGTTAGCATCCGGACGCAGACCCAATGGTCCGGATCGCCTGTCATCTTGCGTCCGGAGTCCACCGACTCAGCCAAACCTAGGGTTTGGTTCCGGACCCAAGCTCAATGGTCCGGACACCCAGAACCCCTAGTGTCCGGACTCAGTTTCTTAGCTGAAACTTCTCCAAACTTCTTCCTTGCTTCTTATGTGCTAACACAAATGTGTTCTTCACCTTGTGCATGTGTGTTAGCATTTTCACAAATATTTTCAAAGCATTTTCACTTGCTTCTCACCACGCCACTCGATCCTAATTCATCGCAAAGTTAGATCGCTCATGGTGGCACTAGATAACCGATATGCAAACAAGTTTGCTCCTCTTGATAGTACGACTATCTATTCTAAACCCGGTCATAATCTTCTCTACACACCTATGACCGGTGAAATGAAATGCCCTATAGTTATACCTTTGCCTTACGCATTCCATTCCATCATCTCCTTCTCCAATGTTGATGCAACACATGAACCAACCACTTGTCAAATGATATGATCCACTCCATATCATCACATGACTGTGTTGGTACATCGATCTTGACCTCACTTGCTCTTCACCATTGCCTTGGTCCATCGGCGCCAAGCATCACCCGCTTGCCCTTCACACTTACAACCGGTCCATCAAGCCAAGCCTCATCTTGATCTTCTCCACCTTGATCACATGACTCCTTGTCATGTTTTATGTGCAATAAGCTCCTTCATTACACAATCATATATGAACTAATCTCCTGTGTATATATCACTTAAACACATATTAGTTCACCTAGGTTGTCACTCAATTACCAAAATCATATAGGAACTCTCAATATCCCCCTTTTTGGTAATTGATGACAACTCTACAAAGATATGGAAATTAAGATCATTTTGGACATTATGTCATTTATCCATCATTTAAGCTCTATGCTAAGAATTGGATAAATGCCATAAAATCCGACTTGGTAGTGATAGCTCCCCCTACATGTGTGCTCAACAAGATTTGGTTTAAGCCTTGCACACATGCATAAATAGGAGTTTTAGGAGTGCTAGCACTACTAAGTGATGCTAAGGGTTCTAGGATAAACCTTTGAAGATACTCATTGTAGTTCCACTTGAAGTTCATCCTTAGCACCACCATGGTTAGCTAGATAGCACAAAAAACACTAGAAACCCCGTGAGATCAACATTATAAGCACGGTTTCTAGATACCACTTGAACGATAAAAAATATCTAGCTCACCAACCTATGCATGCTAGTTACCAAATCATCATTCAAGTCCTATAACTAGCATACACCACACAAGCATGCATATAAAGATAATACTTATGCAATATACAAGCAATCACATGAATATGCACATATCAAACGCAATATAATCAATCAAGTTCATGAGCTTGCTCCCCCTACTTGTGTGCATCTCTTAGTCATCTCTTAGTCCAAGACTTTGATCCTTTGATCTTGTTCCCTTATCCATGTCCATGTCTCTTTCCCTTTTAGTGCATTTTCACTATATACTCATATCTTTGCACTAATCTCTCCCCCTTTGTCATCAATTTCCATAAAAGGTAACACTTCTTTATTGATGCAAAGGTTGCACTTAGGGTAGATAGTTGATACTTGTATCTTTTCATTTTTGATGAACATTAACACATGTATTGGAATGACTCTTCATGTAAGATCATTGACCATGATACCATTGAGTAGGGCAACTCCCCTTTGGTCAAAGCAAATGTCATCCAAATAAGCTTTGCAAGTAAGAGAACTAGAATTTTGATCACTTAAAGTTGAGGATCACTTGTTTGCTTGTAGGATATCACTTGTGAGATTATCACTTGTAGAATTACTTGAATTAAACACATGTGGGCTATCTCAAGTATGCTAGAACTAGACATCTTTTGCAAGTACCAATATGAAGGTTGATACTATTTGAAAGATTAGCATAAGTCTAGATACCACTTGTAAGTTGCATCTTGATATCCATTTGCATTGTTGTCTTGTGCTTGAACTAGATTCATCTTCATGAGCTTCTATGTTGGACTTATACTAACATGTATAGCATAAGTTTTCAAGTCCGGTTTAAACCCTCTCTAAGCTTATTCACACACATTAAGCGGTTATCTTATAGAGGTTGTACTTGTCACTTGATTGCAATCCAGAATAGATCAAGTACTTGGGTTTACTAGCTCATGAGAAAACTTATATACTACCACTAGATCAAACAATTCAATCAAGCTATAGTGGTAGGCTATAAGCATAAAATTCATTTGATTTTCAATAAATGATCACTATGTATGACTATATGCACTAAACAAGTCCTAATCAATAGATGTATTCATATGTCAAATAATTTCACATTTGCTATGTTGGAGTAGAGGATAGTCATATAGATTTCATCTCCAATTAGCAATGTGAATTCTAATTAAGAGCATGGTGAAGACCAATGAATACCACTTAGAATGTTAATCTTCACCCATATGTTTTAAGTCCCACTAATGATCAAGTGCACTTTCTTGTTGTGGTTGACTTGCTTCTTTCTTGATCTTTGCTTGCATGAGAGAATACCAAATGATGTACCACTTGTAGAAGGTGATACTACTTGTAAGTTAAGATCATGAATCTCTCTTGGGTGTTGCTTGTTTTCTTTTGATCAATCCTATTGATTTCTTTAACTAAGCATCCAAATGACCTCTAGATCACTACTTCCATATTAGCCTTCCAAGTACCACACTTGGTTTCACCTTACCGGCGGCAAGCCCCTACACTTAGGGAGAAGTGACCTATCTCTAAGAATCATCCTTCATACTCACTTGAAGATAACTTTGTTTGATTGATTCAAATGTTGAACTCCATTTGATGAATGAACATTAATCCAATCTAAGTTCAACTATATCTTGAGTTTGATCTTGATCTCCAACTTGAGTACCAAATGTGTGCCATATGCATTCCACAATCAAATTTCCTTGTACTCATTGCTTGTCATGCTTCTAGCTTGAACCAAAATCAAACATAGGTGCCTCAATCACTTATAAACATGATTCCAACTTGAGGACCTTTCAATCTAAGTGACTCTAAATCAATCCAATAAATGTCACTTTTCTGGAATATTCTGTACTCTTCAAAGAATATATCATATCTCCTAAAGTAATTATCCAATGATCATGAAATTTGGTGGAGATGTGCTTCACTAAGTCATCTAGCAGCCATAAAATTTTTAGCTTCATTGGATTACTAGATTGCTACCAGATTTCACATCTTCCTACCTAGGTACATACTGAAAACTGCTGCACATGTGTAGAGAAGATCCAGTCCAAAACCAAAGTATCCCTTATCCAATACCCATAAAATTTGCATAGCAACTAATACCATAAGTGTATAGCATGCATACCAAATTTCAAGCCATTCCAAAAAGATTTGATCTCTCAAACATGACTATGATCATAGCTAGCTCAGATTTTGAATAAAAGACAGATTTGAGATAATGAGCTATGCTTCTTCAATTTGAAACAAATTTGAATTCAACTTATTTGAACATTCTCACAAGACATATATCCATTCCATCCACTTACTAAAAGAAGTCTCATGATCATATCCATTCAAATCAACTCAAACTTGATTATTAAGCATTTAATCCATTCAATCAACTTGTAGCAAGCAACTAGTGCACATATATATATATATATATATCCAATTCAATCAACTCATATGCACTATGTGTATATCCAATTGAAACATCTTATACACACCCAAATGAACTTGATCAACAATAAATATACCTTGGTAGATCATGATCAATCCATTGCAAGCTTTCAACTAATCCAATAGGCCACCACAACTTGATCATGCACTTGTATGTTATAGCATTTGGACTTCATTATTTTGACTTGGCATTGGGATAAGGATAGCACTAAGCTTTATTACTTGACTCAATCATATGATGAGCCATATGCAATCAATTGAATCAAGTCTCCAATGCCCATGGTACCTACACACATTCATCCACTTGTTGATGGTACCCAAACTAGTTTGAGTCCTCTCAAGTTAGGAGCAACATACTTAGGCAATGCCTTAGTATGAGTAGCGGGATGTTTTGCAATAGCAACCATAGAGGTACCACTTCCATCCTTTCTAAGCATATGATCATCATCAATGGAAATAGGCTTAGAAGTCATACCTAAGGGACATGAATAAGCCATGTGTCCCCTTTCCCGACATGAGTAGCACACTCTCTTTGCTTGAGCCTTTTCTTCCTTGCTCATGTTATGCTTCTCATTGTCTTGCCTCTTCTCTTTTACTTGAATATTCATCTCAAGCTTGGTAGGACACTTCGAGGCAAAGTGTCCCATATCTTCACACTTGAAGCACTTGATGTGAGCTAAATCTTTCTTCTCTTGATTCTTGCTCATCATCATGTCATCTTGAATGGGAGTTAGATGACTTGTTCTTGCTTTGCCACCTCTTCTTCATCATCCCCAAATCATCATCTTTATGGTTGATCTTGTCTTGCACTTGGGGTGTGACTTGTGGCATAGCTTGAGGCTTCACTTGTTGCTTCACCAATTGCTTGGTTGGACACATTGAGGTGAGATGACCCCAAATGTGACACTTGAAGCACTTGACATGCTTTAGCCTCTCTTCTTCTTTCTTCAACTTGAGCTTCTCTTTGTTTGGGAAACCATTTGCAAGATGTCCCATATCACGGCATATGAAGCACATGAAATGAGATAGCTTCTTTTGTTCTTGCTTCTTCATCTTTTTCTTGCCCTTGCTCTTGTTGAATCCAACTCCACTCTTGTCACCATAGCTTCTTGTGTTTGTCAACATGTGCTCAAAAGTGACTTTGGAGTTGTAGCACCTCTCTAACTTGTTGCTCATATTCTTCAATTCACTTTTGAGCTCATTGTTCTCCTTCAAAAGGTTAGTCTCACAAGACATAAAAGTAGAACAAGCATCTATATGTGAAGAACATGGTGTATCAAGTAAATCATCACAAGAGGTGGATACATGCTTCTTGCCTACATCACAAGGGTTAGTAACAATATGATGTTGATCATTTGACCCATGTGATGAGCTTTCATCTTTTTTAAGGTTCATCAACTCATTTATTAGATCACCATGTTTGTGAACCAAAGCCTCATGAGATACTCGAAGATGCTCATGATCTAGCTTTAGTACTTCATGTAAAGATTTAAGAACATCAAGTAAACGCTTATGTTCTTCACATGAATCTTTTAGAGTTGAGATTTTCTTTGTAGAGGCTTTGATTAGTGAAGCATGCATTTCAATTAATTCTTCATGAGAATCAACAAGTTCCTCATGAGTCACATTAAGCTCTTCTTATGAACACATAGAAGTATGAAATATTTTCTTTTGTTGTTCACAAGTTTTCTTTAGAGATGAGATTTCCTTTTCCAATTTTAAGGTTTTAGTTTTATCATTCACTAAAGACATGGTCATGCTAGCAAGTTTATCTACAAGCTCATCATATGAATCAACATGATCAACAACATTGCTATTTGATACCTTTGTGTCACCTTGTGACATAGAGCAATGTGGTGATGTAGTAGAGCTTGTGATAGCATCATCAACCGAGCATGAACCATCTTCATCACCACCAAGTGTGCATGGAGTAGCATCATCATTTGCAACACTTGTGGCATCATCATCAATCTTGTAAGTGTGCTTGTAGTTGATCTTTTATCATCATCACTTGACCATGAGGTGGAGCAATCTTCCACAATCACCAAGTTGTGGTCATGCTCAACATCCTCATGTGCCACTAATCCATCACCATCACTTGAGACCGTCCCATATTTTTCAATGAGATAGGACCAAATCTCATGAGGTGTCTTCATGTCCATGATCTCTCCAAATATTCCTTGAGTCAAAGATCTATACATGATGTTAGTAGCTTGGATCTCAAGATCTAGGCATTTCTCTTGTGCTTGGGTTAGGTTCTTTTCATCCCACACATGAGAAAAGCCTACATCTACGATCCACCACATTTGAGGGCCAATAAATTTGAAATTACACACCATCCAATCATTCCATCGTGCAAAGTGTGTGCCATAAAAAATGTATGGACAATCAACATCTAGCCCATAAGTCGCCATCCTCTCGGGTCGGTAAAGACCACAAATGAGAGACAAAACTCTGATACCACTTGTAGGGTCGAGATGGCGGACTAGAGGGGGAGGGTGAATAGTCTTTTCTAAAAGTTAATCGCTTTGGCTAACCGAAACTATTGCGGAATTAAAACTATCGGTCTAGCCAAGACTACACCCCTCTATCTATTACTTTAGCACCTAGCAAAGATGTCTATTATGTTACTTAAGGTGCCAAGCTAGGAGGCTCACCTAAATAAGTCTAGGTTGCAAGGTCACACAAACCTAAGCAACTAGTACTCTAAGCAAACCGGGGAGCTCCTACACATACTAGTAAGCAAAGCACAAAGCACCTAAGCTCACTAGCAATGCTCTCTAGCAAGACTACACAAGTCAACTAGAGAGCTCAACTTACTTAGCTACACAAACTAAGCAATGTGACTAACAAGGCTACTCAAGTCAATTAGCCACTCAAGAGCTACTTCTAAGCTACACAAGCTAGAAGGTAACTAGGAAAGCTACACAAGCCAAACTAGTTACAAGAGCAACAACTAATCACTAGCACAAGTATGAATAAGTAAATACAAGCTAGTGATTTGGAGAATGCAAACCACCGAGAAGATGTAGACAAGGTTGACACGGTGATTTTTCTCCCGAGGTTCACTTGGTCGCCACCAAGCTAGTCCCCGTTGTATCGGCTCACTCACTTGGAGGTTTACGACTTTTTACAGGCCTCACTGCCTAACCCCCTCAAGGGTTGCCACCTAACTAACACAAGATGAGGGCACTCAACGATACCTTCAACTAGAGTTGCTCTTCACGATCTCCCGCGGGGCGAGCACAACACCCCTCACAAATTCTTCTCCAGAGCGCCGCACAATCTTCTTGCGTGCTTCGACGGAGCCACAAGCCACCAAGCCGTCTAGAAGGTGGCAACCTCCAAGAGTAACAAGCACCACGAGCTTGCAAGTCGATCACCTAGTGCCACACGAAGCTATCTCTCAAAGCAACGCACTAGTAATCGCTCTCTCACACAATCGGATGAAATCTATCAAGTGTGTGTGAGTTAGAGGGCTCCCAACCAAGCACAACTAAGGGTAACACAACCCCAAGGGGCTCAACCAGCCCCAAGGGCTGGCCATGAGCTATTTATAGGCTAGCCAAATAAACTAGTCGTTTTCCCCTTTCTCTGGGCTCTCTGCAGAGGGTTCGGACGCACGCAACAGTGCGGGTCCGGACCATGCAGTCTGCGTCCGGACTCGCTGCCGTTAGAGAGAGCCGTTGGCGCACTGCGCCGATCGCCGCCACGTGCCTCCGGACGCGTGCAAAAGTGCCGCACCGGACCAACAACCTGCGTCCGGACCTCCACTCCAGAGAGCGCCAGACACCGGACGCGCGTCCGGATCCCTGCGTCCGGACCGCATACAGCGTCCGAACCTTCACTCCGAGCGGTTATAGAGAGCTCCAACCTCCGGACGCTGTGTCCGGAGTTCACCGTTCGGACGACGAACATCGTCCGGATCATCTCTGTCAGCACAACGCAGTTAGGAGGGTTAGCATCCGGACGCAGACCCAATGGTCCGGATCGCCTGTCATCTTGCGTCCGGAGTCCACCGACTCAGCCAAACCTAGGGTTTGGTTCCGGACCCAAGCTCAATGGTCCGGACACCCAGAACCCCTAGTGTCCGGACTCAGTTTCTTAGCTGAAACTTCTCCAAACTTCTTCCTTGCTTCTTATGTGCTAACACAAATGTGTTCTTCACCTTGTGCATGTGTGTTAGCATTTTCACAAATATTTTCAAAGCATTTTCACTTGCTTCTCACCACGCCACTCGATCCTAATTCATCGCAAAGTTAGATCGCTCATGGTGGCACTAGATAACCGATATGCAAACAAGTTTGCTCCTCTTGATAGTACGACTATCTATTCTAAACCCGGTCATAATCTTCTCTACACACCTATGACCGGTGAAATGAAATGCCCTATAGTTATACCTTTGCCTTACGCATTCCATTCCATCATCTCCTTCTCCAATGTTGATGCAACACATGAACCAACCACTTGTCAAATGATATGATCCACTCCATATCATCACATGACCGTGTTGGTACATCGATCTTGACCTCACTTGCTCTTCACCATTGTCTTGGTCCATCGGCGCCAAGCATCACCCGCTTGCCCTTCACACTTGCAACGGGTCCATCAAGCCAAGCCTCATTTTGATCTTCTCCACCTTGATCACATAACTCCATGTCATGTTTCATGTGCAATAAGCTCCTTCATTACACAATCATATATGAACTAATCTCCTGTGTATATATATCACTTAAACACATATTAGTTCACCTAAGTTGTCACTCAATTACCAAAATCACATAGGAACTCTCAGGTTGCCACCTCCTAGACGACTTGGTGGCTTGTGGCTCTGTCGAAGCGCGCAAGAAGATTGTGTGGCGCTCGGGAGAAGTGCTTGTGAGGGGTGTTGTGCTCGCCCCGCGGGGATCGCGAAGACCAACTCTAGTTGAGCGTGTCATTGAGCTACCCTCACTTGTGGGTGGATTCTTGCGGCACTCGAGTTAGTGAACTAGGCTTGTGAATGCCTATTAGCCGCTGAATCACCAAGTGTGTGGTCGACACAACGAGGACTAGCTTGGTGGCGACCAAGTGAACCTCGGGAGAAAAATCACCGTGTCAACCTTGTACATCTTCTCGGTGGTTTGCATTCTCCAAATCACTAGCTTGTATTTACTTTCTTACTTGTGCTAGTGTTTAGTTGTTGCTCTTGTAACTAGTTAGCTTGTGTAGTGTCGGGTACGAAGGTAAGGGGTACCCTAAACCCTTCGTTAAATTAACGCTAAACATAGCAACCATTTTTAAGACAGGAACCAGCCCACTGCTCAAGTCAGTAAGGAAAGGCCCATCACACGAAGGCCCCCTGCACCGGCTATGGCAACCAGTCGCGGGCCGGCCCACCTCGACGGAAAGAGACGGACGAGGGGCCGAACGAACGACCCCTCCGTCTCCACCTCGACGCCGAATGACAGACGAGGGGCCGAATGAACGACCCCTCGGCCTCCACCTCGACGCTAAATGATGAACCGAGGGTCGAACGAACGACCCCTCGGCTTCTACCTCGACACCGGGTGACAGACGAAGAGTCGGACGAACGACCCCCGGACGGGAGGCTCGATCAAGCCCAACTGCTCCCGGCATGGGTTAAAGTAAATCCGCCTAACGCCATGGGTGCCCATGACCACAGTCAAATCCATCAGCTCATCACCATCACCCGGACTCCCGTCAACTGTGCTGCTACTGTCGCCACGACGCGAGTACGGACTCCAGCAGCACCCCTCGAGACGTGAACAGTACAGCCCTCGACGACGACTTCGGGGATACGACAGAGTTGCGCGAGGCTCGACCCCCCCTCGACCGGGGGGCTCGACCCCTCTCTCCAACAACTCCGGTATGGGGCCCGTCCCATCCGCCCCGTCCCGCTTCAGCTGTGGGATTTGTGCCCGCCTGCAGGAGCTGTGCAGCGACGTGTCGCGACGACTTCTACTGCCACCACGCCCCGGAGCGCCAGAAGGACGGGAAGGCCATGTCGGCACAGTGCACGACGTCCCTTCGCCAGCACTATGCCGCGGACACGCCGCTCATGCCACAACAGTTTAGGACCCTGTACCCTCGGATTTCCCCTTGCTCTATAAAAGGGGACGCCGAGGTAGAAGAAGGGGATTCAGATCCTTTTTCGACTCTCTAGGGCCGAACCCCTGGACTTTCAGACGACTCCACACTCACTCCACACCCTCCCCCGCTCGATCGACCCCTCGAGCAGCAAACCAACCACCTAGGGTAGCCCTGCTAGCCCTAGATCACAACTCACTCTGAGCAAACCCCGTGTAACTCAGCTTGTACCCCCCCTGTACGAGCACTTTGGGTGCGAGATAATACAAGTCATCCTCCCTAGCTGGACGTAGGACCTTCTTTGCCCGAACCAGGATAAATATTGTGTCCTTCTTGCATCACATCTGGGAGATGGAGCACGCAATATATAAATTTACTAGTTGGTGGTCTTGACCCCCGGGTCATAACACCGACATGTAGCTTAACTAGTTGCCTTCTAGCTTGTGTAGCTTAGAAGTAAGATCTTGAGTGACTAATTAGCTTGTGTAGCCTTGTTAGTCACATTGCTTAGTTTGTGTAGCTAAGTAAGTTGAGCTCTCTAGTTAGGCTTGTGTAGCCTTGCTATTCAGTGTTGCTAGTGAGCTTAGGTGCTTTGTGCTTTGCTTACTAGTGTGTGTAGGAGCTTCCGGTATGCTTAGAGTACTAGTTGCTTAGGTTTGTGTGACCTTGCAACCTAGACTTGTTTAGGTGAGCCTCCTAGTTTGGCACCTTAGTTAGCTTAATAGACATATTTGCTAGGTGCTAGAGTTATAGATAGATGGGTGTAGTCTTGGCTAGACCGATAGTTTTAATTCCGCATTTGATTCGGTTAGCCGGAGCGCTTAAGTTTTAGAAAAGACTATTCACCCCCTCTAGTCCGCCATCTCGACCCTACAACACTCCAAACCTAGTGGAATGGAGACAGTAGTGTCCAATTTGGAGGCTGTGAGCATCTCGAGCATCTCTCTCTCGTTAATGTAGGTAGTTCGTGTCGTGAGTCGGCTGATTAAATAGTGTTATGTGGAAGAGAATAAACTGATAAATAGTATTCTGTGAAAAAAATAAACTGAGACAATAAAGTAGTTCAAAGCCAATAGGACCAAATCAATAGTAACATTCACTGCAAGGGAAAAAAGAATATAATTATCATTTTTTCAAGGGGTTAAACACTTATAAATTTGACCCGAACTATATAAAAATCAATACTTAATGAATATTAATAGGTTAATTATGAAATAAAGTTTGATTTAATCCATACCTATAATTAAATCTTTTTCTCGGGAGGGACACGACACCCATGCTTCGGAATCACATCATAGAATTTTGAAATTTTGATCCACTCTTCCACGGGGGGTGGGGCGCTGTTGTAAAAAAAAACGCGGGGCGACGGGGAGAGGCAAGAAACGGGGGCGACCTTCCCAGTTCCCAACAGCAGCAATCGACCGAGCTACCTCCGTCGTTTCCGGCTCTCCTCTCTTTCTCGCCGACCGTTGCCCCACCCCGACTCCCGCGCCCGCGGCCTGCCCGGGTCCTCCTCGCTCGCTCGCTCGGAGTCGGAGCCAGAGGCCTCGCGACATCTCCGCCATGCGGGATCGCGATCTGCTAGGGTTTGCTCCATCGGGCGCGGCCATGTCGTCGGCGGCGGCGCTCCTCCTCCTCCCCATCCTCGCTGCCGCGGGCGAGGGGGCGGTCTGCCTGCCGCCGCGCGCCGCCGCCGTCATCCT
Source organism: Microstegium vimineum (assembly GCA_022036555.1). Lineage (NCBI taxonomy): Eukaryota > Viridiplantae > Streptophyta > Magnoliopsida > Poales > Poaceae > Microstegium > Microstegium vimineum. The sequence continues at coordinate 30,844,989 of CM039135.1, forward strand.
GCGGCACGCGTCCACCTCCTGTCGGACGGTGGATGCCCTGGGGCTCCGTGGTCACCGCGCCGGCGTCGTGGAGGTGCGTTTCGCTTTGTCGTTTCATCTCGCCATCAGTCTTGCAGAGAATTGGCGTCCCGGTTGCTTGCGCTGCCAGGTTGCCGTTTGGAGCGAGGGAATTTTAAATGTTTAATGTCGTTTTGGTTATATCCACCTTTGTGATTTGATTGACTCCTGAAGCCGTGAATCCCATTCTAATGCTCGATCTAAGCTCTGCCACCCTGAATTCTTCATATATCGCAGCTTTATAAATTACAATTACAAGGCCTTCTTTTTCGGTCTTTCCAAGATGATGTCCAGTAGTTTCAACGTGACGCCCGAACTGATTGAACTCGTGTACATGGCATGGTTTTAAATCGCCGGCTAGGACAGTTTAGCGGCACGGGCTGGGCTGCGTTCCGGCGTTTAGCAGGCTATAGCCGGCTATAGCGGGCTAAATGCCATAGCGGCTGCCCTTCCTAGCAGCCGGCTACCAGCTATTTAAAACCTTGGTCCATGACTGTTGGACTGAAAAAAAAAATTAGGTTCTGTTGGCTTGAAAGCTTAACCATTTAGTGTCCCTGCAACTGCCTCCCTGGATATTTTTTTTAAAAGAGTTTTACCTCAGCTTTTAAGAAAGCAAGCGTTGATACAAACCATCTGCTGGGATTACCAGCTACAATACGGCACCAAATAACAGAAAACAAAACAGTGCCTAGTTCTCAGATTACAAATACATCAGTGGCCTAAAAGCTTTCAACCACTTCAGGATTTGCTCCTTGACCTGCATCATACATTCATTGTCCTCTTCCTTAAGCAAAATGCTCCACTTCTGCATCAATGACATCGTAACATATCTGCTGAATATCTTGGGTATTGATGCGTGTGGTGCTGGTAAGAAGTAATTCGATGGCACAGGTTACAGCTACCTGACTATAAGAGCAGGGGTTCTTTTCGGTTACTGCATCCCCGGATATTTTGCTGAATATCTTGGGTATGCTTGTGGTGTCTGTATGAAGTAATTTTATGGCACCGGTGATGAGTTATAGCTACCTGACTATACGAGCAGGGATTCTTTTCTGTTACCTATGACTGTCCATGATCTTTTAGGTCATTCTAGTTCACCTGGATCTGTGCTGGGCGCCCTGGAGGCCTGAACTGCCCAGGTTTAAAATGAGTAGCATGCCTTTATTTTAAATAAAACACTCAACAACTCATTTTGATTATCTGCCGCATAGAAGAGCGTATGCAACTTTTTGGATGGCGCCAATATAAGTTAGGTAGGCTTCCACTTTTTACTAATTCCTTGGGAGTATATTGAAAATACCCCCCCCCCCCCCCCGCCCCCCCTTTGTTTCTTGTACCTTAAGATTTATATACAAAATTTGACTGGCTAAACTACACCACTAGTCATGGTTCTTGGACTTTGATTTTGTTCTCAAATCTTGAATGCCTACTCTTCGTGTCTGTTACTTCACCCTTCGTTTTTATGTATCAGGGGGATGATGGGGCGCTGCAAAAGGCAGTAGCACTTGTGCTGCAGAACAAGGAAGATTTTGTCGCTATTCTTTTTTATGCTTCGTGGTGTCCTTTTTCTAAAATTTTCAGGACAGATTTTCAAAAGCTGTCATCCTTTTTCCCAACAATTGCTCATTTTTCTTTTGAAGAATCTAATATCAAACCAAGGTGTGTCTTTCTAAAAGAGATAAACACTGCAGCTAGATTTTACTATTTTCGGTATGCAACTCAACTTCAATATCTGAATTGCAGAGTATTGTCAAGGTATGGAGTTCGTGCATTCCCGACCATTTTCCTTCTGAACTCTACAGTGCGTGTGCGTTATCATGGATCTCGGGCCATGAATTCCCTTGCTATGTTTTATAAAGATGTTACAGGTATTATTGCTCAAAGTTCAAAATTTTGTGGAAGTGTTGGTACTCGTCTCAATATTTACTGAAATTTACTAATTTTAACAAAGGATGAGTATTTCATGCTGCAACTTAACCATTCAGGTGCCATGTACTGCAGATTTAGCATGTATTTTTTCTATAACTGTAGATATGGTGGTATTTTAGTAGGATTCATATCCCCCAGCTTGAGCCACTCTTGCGTTTAATTACCTTTCCATAAAGTTTTCATAGATTTCACCTTCCTTTTGGAATTCTGAAGGCCTGAATCCTGTGTCATTGGACGCCACATCCCTGGAGAGAATGGAGGATACAGTTACTATAATTGATCATGACAAAAAGACTGAAAAGGAAGAGTCTCTGTTATCATGGGCAAGATCACCAGACCGGTTGCTTCATCAAGATACATGTCTTGCATTGGCTAGCTCCTTTGTCCTCTTGAGGTTGCTTCATTTCCTTCTTCCCAAACTTAATGCATGTATGAAGCAAGCCTGGAGGACGCGACTTCATGAATTGAATAGGTTGTTTCCTAGCTTGTCTTGAGGTAGGCAATGTGGAAACTTGAACTGTTTCTCTAATAAGGCAGCATACTTATAAGTGATGCAGGCAGCAAACCGGTTCATGAGGAAGCCAGTGTCAAGTTAATCCACATTGGTGGCTCATGGCTGAGTATTGAAAATATACTGCTACCAACTCTGTATACCCTGAAGGTCAGAAGGTCTCATCAATGGATGCATTGTTTTCCAAACATGTCGAACTCATTCCGTGTCAACTATGTTTGGTCTGACCCTTGGGAGATATCTTATGCAAGCATAAGTGACGTTCTTGGAAATTGCTGACTTAATGGTAGTCATCTGTACAACTGTACCATTAGCCATCTCCGTCTGAGTTCAGATTTGTATCTTGGTGTTACCCCTGATAAACAAAGAAGACATGTATTCTAAGAAAGATTGTTCATTTATGTTAGTCAGAGGCATGATTGATATGTTGGTGATCCAATAAAATCCGATGGAAGTCTGTACATTTTGTTTTGACTAACCGGTTGTTAAAGTTTGCTGGCTGTAAATGGAATTCCCGCCTCATATCAACTTATCACCAATTTTTATTTTGCAGGAGATATACAATCTTATTTGACGCAGTAATAATCAACCAATGTGTGTCTCACCGTTTATACTCTGTTCAACCATGACCGTGCTTTTACCCGGTTCGACCAAACTAACAGGTGTTTGTTTTTTCCCGAGTGAAATTAGCATTATTATCGAAACTATTTTTCATAATTTTTTTTTTGCATTTTTCTTTTTATGTGACAACGTTTCTGATAGTTTAATGCATAAAAACCTTTCCCATCTGTTCTTCACTTGTCCTAACTAGTTTATCTTTAATGGTCTTGTAGCAAAGGTCAGTTTTTTAGTGCATGAAAAAACATAAATGTCGTGAGCTTTTTAACTTGTTAACTCCGAGCTGAAGAATCAGTTTCAGGACTCATTGTATATTTTTACACACTGCGCAAGTAGTAGTGTCAACTGTCAAAGCTGCTGGTTGAGTTCCTCACGCCACCGGCAATTTCTCATCACTCAACGAGAAACTCAAAACTACAAGTCAAGTCAATGACGCGTTTCCAACTTTCAGTCGTGCAACTAATCATGTACAAATCAGTAGAAGTGAGTTTATTATCAGCCAAATAAATCTTTGTTCACCTTCTGGTCATAAGATGATAAGATGCATAGAATTAGAATACTTCATAGGATCTTTCGTCAACGCTGTCGTATCCGTCGCCAAATATACAATTATCCATACATACATGTACATCTCTTGATCGATCTTTATATATCAAAACACAAAGCGACGTGACACGCAAATCATAAGCCCAACCAGAAAACAACAGAATGTACTCGACCAAGCCGCTGTCCCTGTACAAGAGCCACCCGGAGGCGGCATCGCTGCCGCCACCGGAGGGCCGGAACTCCGGCTACCTCGTGGTGAAGGGCGCCGACGACGAGGGCGGTGACGACGAGACGTGCTGCTGGGGCACCTGCGGCGGCTCGCGCGTGCGGGACCTCCCGTTCCCGCAGAACCGCGTGCTTACGGTGAGGTACACGGAGCATCACGGGGAGAGAGCAGCACGACCTACGCCGACGCCGTCGTGTTCGTGCCCGTCCCCGACCAGCCGCTGGCGTCGAACCGCTACTACCCCGTCATCGCCACGGGCAGGCACAGGGGCCTCGTCAGGGCGTGCTCTACGGAGGAGGACATGGTCCCCTGCTGCTTCTGCCGGTGCATCAACGACGTGGACCCGCGGCCGTTCGACCCGGCGGACATCTACCAGCAGATCGAGATCGTGCAGCGCCGGCGCGGGCGGTTCACGGCGAGGGCCGTGGCTCCCGACGGCTTCCCCTACTTCCTGTACCGCAAGAAGTACTGGCGCGTGTACGCGTCCAAGCCCAAGAGCTTCGACCTCGGCGAGGCCCGGGGCCTGGACGCCGCGCTCCGGTCTCGCCAGCTCTCGGACGCCGCCGCCGTCCTGGATGCATTCCCGGCGCCGACCAACGGCGCCGTCGGGAAATGGTACTCCCCGTTCTTCCTCGTCAAAGAAGACCGCGTCGCGCCACGGGAGCAGATGGAACGCAGCGCGTTCTACGAGGTGACGCTCGAGCAGCGCTGGGAATCTGTGCACGCGCACAGCGGTGGTGGCTCCAAGCTTGCCAGCACGAGGGTGTACATCGGCGGGAGCGTGGAGGCAAAGCAGGAGGCGGGGAACCCGCGGCACGGCGACGCGTACGTGTGGTTCAGGGCGGCGACGGCGACGGGGCAGCGGGTGGGCTGTGCACGGGCGTGTGGGAGAGGATGCGATGGGAGGAGTACAGGGGCGGGTGGGTTGACGAGGAGGAGGATCCCGGGAAGGTGGCCAGCGGATCGGTGCTGGTGGAGAGGTTCGTGGTGAAGAGGCTGGATGGCAGTGTGGTTGTGGCCTTTGACTTCCTTCATCTCAACAAAGTCAGAGCAAAAGCAGTTCTGAATACAGAGCATGCGTGATATTCAGAGGCAACTCTTGCTCTTTGTGCTTGTGTATCAAGGTTTTATTTCATTTTCATTTCGGTTCACGATTTGACCGTTTTTTATAATTTGTGTGTAAGTCAATATTAAAGTGCTTGATGTATATATTCCAAAAAAAAAAGTGCTTCATGTATACTACATTAATTTCGAAGCATTTTCTTGCTCAAATTGTCGGATTTAGGTTGTTGTTTGGATATGACAAAGTGGAATTTCCACATGTAGCTGTGGCCACCAGGTCTATCCTAGCCACTAAAAGCGCATTGAGATTCGTGTAGTTTAAAACAAAGGAGAGAGAAAAATGCTTTGCGATTCGTGCAACTGAGAAAAACAACGGCAGAGATAACCCTTGTGACGACAAGGGCATGTGGGGCTGCTTTTCTATTGGATATGAGCCTCTTTGGATATCTTCACTAAGACAACACCAAACAAAGCATATAAGTATGTTAGTCTTAGGGCAACTCCAACCCCTATTCCTTCAAATGAGAGACCATCATCCATATTTCATTCCTAGTCTTCAGTGCACTCAAACCAATCTTCTAATTTTCCCCCACTTTACATTTTATTGTCATGAACCCTATTATGAGAAGAGAAAAGGATGGTGAGGGAGGAGGATGAGGGGCTCTTACATCTAGAGGATCATGAGAGAGAAATGAGAGTCCCTCATCCGTTGAGGTTTGAATAGGGGTTCCATTGGAGAGGTTTTTGATGTGCTTGAGGTCTCAAAATAGGATGAGGGATCAAGTAAGAGTTTGGTTGAAGTTGTCCTTAGACAAGCCTCAATGTGCATGAGGTGTCAAGTAGCCCCATCTTCCACGCCTACACATTAGGTCCATATCATTTCTTGCCCTTAGACAAGATGTAAAACTTTTTAGTTGTAACTTCTTTTTATTTATAAATATTCAATGCTAGAGGTTTATAAAAAAAGATAACACCATACATGTGGATGTATAGTTTTTGGTAAAGAGATGTGCGTAATGAAAGTTGTGGTCTCCTCTATAAACAGTACTTCATCTGTCTCTAAATAATTGTCGCTTTTTATTTCTATGTCGTAAGTTTAACCAAATTTGTAAAAAAAATGTGTGAAACATTTGTATCTTAAATAAATTTATTATGAGAATAGGCTCACGCGTAAAAAAACAGAACTGCTCCGGTGCTCCTCGTTCTAAAAAGTATACGGATCTTAAAACAGTCTATCTAACTAATTAATTCTATTTAATTATTTTTCTCTTGATTCCTGTGAGCCCGACCTGTGAAGCCCAGCCATGTCCAGGCCTAACTTCCGGTCCTTGTTCTTTGATGGTGGCTCTGATTATTTATTTGAAGGAGAAGACGTTGTTCTTTGATGGTGAGCACCTGTTTTATGTTCCGCTTGCGGACGACAACAAGGAAGGCTTGGAGGCTGTGCACAACGTGGGACTCCTGGAGGCCGGAGCTACTTTTTGTAGCGGTATCCCCTGGTTTATGAGAGGATGTGTATGACGGCGATGAGCATGCCATAGGTCCAACTGGTCGATGCTGATGCTAAGCCCAAGACGCTGGAATTGACCTGCCGATGTTAAGCACAATAAGGTAAATGCACACATGTGCTGACGTGTGACTTACGTACAACATGCCAATCTGCGCCAGGTCCACACCGCGGCGGCCGCAATTATCTCACCTTCATCACTTTGTGGACAAATGCAAGAAGCCACGTGCCTTGTGTCGGTGCGTACACAGATCAAGATGACCTCATGGCATGCCACAGCTATAGCTAGCAGTAATATAATCTGACTCTGCATGCTGAAGAGATGCCGAGAAGGTGAAGGTCAATGACGCCGACAAGAGAGCTTGTGTGGGTCAGGATTGGATATGAGCTGGACATGGATGGGCGGGCCAGGCCCATGCGGGTAAAAAGAGAAAAACATAATTTTGACAAAAAAAAGACAGGATGCTTCGAGATTCATGCAATTTCTTTTAAAGAGAAGTATTAGAGTAGTTATCGTAAAAGAAACTTTATGTGCTGATCGCGCTATACAGCCATGTCTTTGTGCGCGTTTACATGGACATGGGTTATTAGTTATTATAATACCACATAGGAGTAATTAGTAAAATGTAGTTTAGGTTTTTCCAAATTTATTAAAACGTACTAGCATAATACTGTCTAGTACCGAAACATTGACTCATCCTTAAAATGCATAGTGCACAGTGTTTTTAGGGGCGAAAATCGTTCTCCAATGGAGTACCCAAACAGGTGAGGCATTTTTGCGTGAGAGGCAACCGAAATACCGAATACGCAAACTTGCGTCCTCTCCCGGTCGCTTTGCGTCTCCTGCGTAGGCCCACCAGCACGAGGAAGGAGACGATCGGAGGTCCTCGGACCACAGCGAGGCGAGCCCACGTCGTGGCGCGGCCAGGCGGGGAGCCGCCGGGGCCGAGACGGAGGTCGTCCGTGCCCGCGTCGGGGACGGGGCGGAGGTCTCCCACGCCGGGGGCGGAGCTCGCCTGCTCCTCACGTCCGCGGCGGCCGGAGGTCCTCAGACGACGGCGAGGCAGGGCCGCGGCGTGGCACAACCAAGCGAGAGCCGTCGGCGCGGCGAGGAGCAGCCATCGGGGCCGGGGCCGAGGTCGCCTGCACCGGGGTGGAGCTTGCCCGCTCCTTGCGCTCGCGGCGGCCGGAGCTCCTCGGACGGCGGTGAGGCGGGCCCGCGGTAGGGCGCGGCCAGACGGGGAGCCTCTGGTGCGGCGAGGCGCGGCCGGCGCGGGGAGCAGCCGGCGCGGCGAGGAGCAGTGAGGCTCCGCGAGGACCTGCATTGGGTTAAAAGAGTTATTTTTGGAAGATCTTTCTATTTCTCCCTTTGTAGAGGTTCCACCAGAAGTAGATGAAAACCTCATTCACCTTCCTTCTTTGGTTTCTGTCAATTTTTGCGCCGGCATATCCACCGATAATAAGCTTATAGTGAACCTGTGAAGTTAGCCGAATCCAATATGGAGATATCGAGCCATTGTTTTATAGTGCCCCAAACCTCCTTGGTAAATGACAGTCCTTGCACAGGTGCACTGAAGTTTCCTTGTTATTTATGCAAAAAGCTTGCAATCTGTCTCATCGGTCCATCCTCGTTTGAAAAAATTGGTTGCCGCGAGAATTTTCTTATACGTGAGGTCTATAGGCACAGCTCACCTTCAGCAAGGCACAGCTCACCTTCATTGCTGAAGCGTTTTTTTTTTAAAAATAATTTTATAAACAACTTTCGAGGTGAACTTGTACTATTTTTTAAAAAATGTTTGACAAAATAGATTCACTAACAACTTTATACATGGATATGAAAAAAAGAAATAAGAAAGGAAGCTATGATAAACTACTTTTTCAGGTTCATTCAACTTTATATCTTTGTAAGAGAAAGAAAAACAACTTTATCCATGAAGCTATTTTAAAAATAATTATTTGATAAAAAAACTCATAATAACTTATAAAATTATTGTACCAAACAGACAGCGAGATTTCTGCTCCGCTTTAGCCTTTCTTATCAGAGTCACTTTCATCTTGCTGCTCCGCTTTAGCCTTCCCTGTCGGAGTCACTTTCATTTTGTTGAAAACTGCAACAAACGGGACCATAAGCACTACTTGTGGTGTATTCTTCATCCGTCGTCCATCTCCACATATTGAAAAATTGCAGAAAGAATATCCGGAGGCGTCGTCTGGGCCGCCGCCGGAGGGCCGGAACTCCGGCTACCTCGTGGTGAAGGGCGCCGCCGATGAAGAGACTTGCTTCTGGGGCCTGTTCCCCGACCGGTGCGTGCGAGAGCTCCCGTTCCCGCAGGACCGCGTGCTCAAAGTGCGGTACACGGTATCGAACAGTGTCCATGAAGAAGCCGTGGTGTTCGTGCCGGTCCCCGACCAGCCGCTGGCGTCCAACCGCTACTACGCCGTGATCGCCAAGGGCAAGCACAAGGGGCTCGTCAGGGCGTGCTCCCGCGAGGAGGACAAGGTGACGTGCTGCTTCTGCCGGTGCATCAAGGACGTGCAGCCACGGCCGTTCGACCCGGCCGACGTCTACCAGCAGATGGAGATCGTCCAGCGCAGGCGGGGCTCGTTCACGGCCAGGGCTGTCGCCGACGACGGCTTCCCCTCCTGGCTCTACCGCAGCAACAGCAAGTACTGGGAGGTGTACGCGTCCAAGACCGGGAAATTCGATCTCGGCGTCGGTGACGCCATGGGCCTGGACGCCGCCCTCCGGTCGCGCCAGCTCGCCGACGACTGCGCCAGCTTCCCGGTGGCGGCCGCCGTCGGGAAATGGTACTCCCCGTTCTTCATGATCAAAGAAGCCGGCGTCACGCCACGGGAGCAGATGGAGCGCAGCGCGTTTTACGAGGTAACACTCGAACTGCGCTGGGAACCGGTGGATGACAGCAGTGGTGGTGGTTCCAAGCTTGCCAGCACGAAGGCGTACATCGGCGGGAGCGTGGAGGCGGAGGAGGAACTGAACTCGCGCCGGTACGGCGACGCTTACCTGTGGTTCAAGGCGGCGGCGGCGGCGGGGCAGCAGCTGGGTGTTTGCAAGAGCTTGCTGGAGAGGATGCGGTGGGAGGAGTCCAGGGGCGGGTGGATGGACGAGGAGGACGCCGCGAAGAGGTGACCAGAGGCGGATCCGTGCTGGTGGAGAGGTTCGTTGTGAAGAGGCTGGACGGCAGCCTTGTTGTGGCCTTTGACTTCCTTCATCTCAGCAAAGTCAGTGGAAAACAGTAGTGAATTCTGTCAGATACATAGTACTAGATTTTTTTTATCATTATATATATAGTTGTGGTCTGTACGTGTGGTCTGTTCAGATCTCGCCTTGCATATAATTACACTGCTTCCTTCGTCGAAAAATGTAATAGATCATTATTCTAGTTTTGTCCTAGTTAATTTTGTGTAATATAAATAATTTATAGAAAAATGTGTTATTACGTACCATTCACATTCTCAAATTGTTTTTATATATCCATAGATGTAAACTGATGTGGTAAATGTTGGTGTATGTTTTAAAAGTTTGATCAAAGTACAACAATTTGATTGTTTGAAAGCATCTAGGCCTCCTGGTTTCGGTGATTAACGACAATGCAAGATTATTATGACTAACGTATGTTTCGCAGAGGCAAATTTGTGAGTTAGGTCGTAATGAATATTGATTGGGCAATCAATGGTATTCATGCCCCCAAGATGAAATTGTTTCGGTTTTTAAAGGATTGGCGACAAAGTTGAAGCTTAGGTTAGGTCTAAGTGTCAATTGGAGCTAGAGAGACACTTAAAGTAGTCTAGAATCTTTATTTTCCTTTGACTGTAATATTAAGAGGGTATCAGATTAGTAGCAGTACTACAAAATTTATTTTCTATGGCGGTCAAAAATGATTAACCGTGGTGGTAAATAAATCGTCACGGTAAATAAGGGCATTAACCGTGGCGGTTGGAAGTGACCGCTGTAGGGTCGAGATGGCGGACTAAGGGGGGTGAATAGTCTTTTCTAAAACTTAAACGTTCCGGCTAACCGAATCAAATGCGGAATTAAAACTATCGGTCTAGCCAAGACTACACCCCTCTAACTATAACTCTAGCACCTAGCAAAGTATGTCTATTATGCTAACTAAGGTGCCAAGCTAGGAAGCTCACCTAAACAAATCTAGGTTGCAAGGTCACACAAACCTAAGCAACTAGTATTCTAAGCAAACCGAGAGCTCTTACACATGCTAGTAAGGAAAGCACAAAGCACCTAAGCCCACTAGCAATGCTCTCTAGCAAGACTACATAAGTCAACTAGAGAGCTCAACTTATTTATCTACACAAACTAAGCAATGTGACTAACAAGGCTACACAAGACAATTAGTCACTCAAGAGCTACTTCTATGCTACACAAGCTAGAAGGTAACTAGGCAAGCTACACAAGCTAAACTAGTTACAAGAGCAACAACTAATCACTAGCACAAGTATGAATAAGTAAATACAAGCTAGTGATTTGGAGAATGCAAACCACCGAGAAGATGTACAAGGTTGACACGAGTGATTTTTCTCCCGATGTTCACTTGGTCGCCACCAAGCTAGTCCCCGTTGTATCCGCTCACTCACTTGGAGGTTTACGACTTTTACAGGCCTCACTCGCCTAACCCCCTCAAGGGTTGCCGCCTAACCAACACAAGATGATGGCACTCAACGATACCTTCAACTAGAGTTGTTCTTCGCAATCTCCCGCGAGGCGAGCACAATACCCCTCACAAAGCACTTCTCTGGAGCCACGCACAAGCTTCTTGCGTGCTTCAATGGATACTCGATCACCAAGCCGTCTAGGAGGTGGCAACCTGAAAGGATCAAGATGACCAAGAGTGGGGGGTGAATTGGGTTTATTTCAAATTTCTAAAGCAATATGAAATCCTAACAATGCCAATTACCCCCTAGTGCCTACCGATTGTGTGTCCTAGCTAGAAAGCGGTAGCAATTTGTTGACGGTAATTACAAGCTATTTTATCACCATCAAAACACCGTCAACATCCTCATATTTAAAGGAAAACAAGAATAACATGAACATAATTTACCCAATAACTAGTTCCACATGTCCCATGACTATTTGAGTGTAGGTAATGACAAATGGGGACTTTTGGGAGCTAGTGGGCCCACTCAGGGGGTTGTCCGACCACCCTGTGGGGCCACTAGACCTCCCAAGCCTCCATGATCCAAGTAACACTCTCCAAAGCACTTTCTACCCCTTGGATCCAAGTGTGCTACCTCTCAACGGTTTTGGATCAAAGCACGATGATCCATGGGTCCAACATGACATATTTCCAAGTATGGCAAATGTGAAAAAACCATACACCATCATGATGGGCATTACCTCTAGAAGCTACCTGCAAAAGATGAGCTCATTTGGCCAACACTTTGGTTCGGCCAAACCACCCTATAGGCCCACAGGCCACCCACATGATCCCTGTGTTGTGGGGACACCTCCTGAGGGAAAAGTGACAGGGCCCACCTGCCATTGGGATCGGCCGAACCAGGTCAGGTGCTCAAAAGATGCACCGACCTCCCCACCGACTTCCTGCATGCCTCCATGCACCCACTTAATCTCCCCGTTGATCTAAGTCGGTTCTAATGACGGTTTGATCCTACGGTGGATGATGGAAGTGGCGCGGATCGCTGACGTGGCACCGGAGTAGCCCCCACTCCACCTCTAGCTATAAATAGACCCCTAGGCCCTCACTCTCACTCGTGCCTCATTGGAGAAACTACTCCTTAATAGTAGTGCTATGCTAGTTGAAGGAGAGTGTGGAGCTCCTGGAGGAGAGCCGGGCCTGTTTGGCGTCTTCTCCGAGTTGTACCTCAGCGGATGCGAGTCTCTTGTAAGTTTAACACTTGTAAGTGACTTCTTCCGAGTTCTTTATAGTATTCAGTGTTCTAAATCTGGTTTAGCTATTATACAACTTTTCGTGCTTGATCATCGCTTTAGTTTAAGTAGAGTGCTTTAGTCCTTAGCTGGGATTAAAGTAGTAAGAATATTATAGACGTGGTGTCTATACTAGATCTTACCTTTGTAAACCACTTATCGCGCGGATTGTTTGTGGATGCTAGTAGGTGGTGACAGCCCCTATCTAGTCCTCGTATTCCACCACGTGTGTAAGATAAGTTATTAAAAGGTAAGGCCTCAATACAACATGATGGTGCGGTCCAGTTAGAGTTTTGCCCTCTTTCTGATCTATCCCATCACCTCCTGCAAGAGAAGGGCCGATAAGGCCAGTATAACCAGCTATCCCTTGTTAGACGTCTGTGCTATCTTGAACCTCTCAACCAAGTCATCATAGTCTCCCTTGATCCATCATAGGACATATCTTTAATCCTAGTTAGATCACTACGGTTCCCTGAGGAAAATACGATACCTGTAATACTCCCGGTGAAGTGCTACATTGGTATAATCTGTGCGCTTGCGGATTTATCCAATAGTCATAAGAAATACCAACAAGCATTTCTAGCGCCGTTGTCGGGGAACGGTAGCTTTTAACTAGTACCCTTTGGTCCTATTATCCTTGTTTTATCTTTCTTTTCATTTTTATCCTTTTCACACCATGGACGAATCATCCATCTCTTATCTTGCTCTTCCAAAGGGCCATAGTTTGGAACCACCACCATCATCACATCCCATCCTTTCACTTATCTATGAGTTTTGCCCTAGCTTCATAGCCAAAGTTTGGGAACAATCTTTCTCTGGGGACGAAGATGAAAATCCATACACTCACCTATGTGAATTTGAACAATTGTGTTCATGTGTCAACATCCAAGGGATGAGGCGAGGTACCCTTAAGTGGAAGCTATTTCCGTTCTCTTTGACGGGAATAGCCAAACGATGGTACCTCCGCCACGTAGATGGTGTAAACGGAGAATGGGAAAAGTTACAATCCAAATTATGCCTAGCTTTCTTCCCTATTCCTCGCATTGTTCGTCTTCGAAAAGAGGTCATCAACTTCTCACAAAAGGAGAAAGAACCTCTAGGTGCGGCATGGGCCCGTCTCTTAGATCTAGTATCATCTGGCCCTGATCTTGCTATAACCGAGCCAACATTGTTACAACACTTTTATGGCGGTCTTAGCAAAGATTCCGCACAACTTCTCGATATAACTTCCGGGGGAGCCTTCCTGTGTTTATCCGTTAGTGCAGGGAAGAATCTTCTTACAAAGATTCTTGAGAACACCCCCAACTAACGATTATAATGAAGGACCCAAGGAAGAACAAAAACCATCCCCTAGAAAAGAATCCTCGATAGCTGAATCACCACCATTTCTATCCAAAGATTTTGCCATCGATCCTGAACCACAAATACCACAAATCCCGAAGGAAGAAGAAATTCAACATTTAAACCATTCCTTTGAGTTCGAGGCTAACCTTTCATATGATCTTGTTGGTTTTGGGAATGCCCAAAATGATCCTTTCCTAAAGAGACCTTCTAAGAAACATCTTTCTAGGCCTCTCATGAAGGGATCTCTTCAAAAACCTCCCAAATCAACATCACCTTGTGCCTCGACTTCCCACATGGCACATCAGGAAAAGCTTGGGATATTTGATGAAGAAATATCGAGTGAGCTTATAGAAGAACTAAAGTGTTTAGAAGCCAAATCTGTCCTCTCCTTCTCTATGCCCACATCTGACTTATCTTACGAACTCATCCTTGATCCTGATGATCCCCTATGTGTTCCTTCATTCAAGTCTTATGATGACCCACTTAATGACTTTGGGAATTCATTAAGACACCTGAGGCATGGAAGCCATGAGAGCCATAAATCTGACCAAGAGGAGCATAATCAACGGTTAGAGCCTTTGCCTACCGTTGTAGCTCAAGAATGGTTGGATGAGGCCAAATCTTCAAAAGAAGTCACTAAAATGCCCACACATGTGAGGAGTATCCTATCAAGTGTTGGGAATTAATGGTGAAATTTGCTACAATCCTAGCCTCGGGATCAACATCATTCCTCATTTCCATGTTCCAACATCATCAAAGGATCATCTATCCCAATCACAAAAACACCTTAGACTCCCCAATGGTCAAATCCTTGATTGCTTAGGAGTCCTCCATGATGTTCTTGTAGTGGTTGATGATCTCAAGATCTTCCTAGATTTCTATATCTTTGACCTTCCTAGACTTTCCTTTCATCTCACCTTTATCGGAAGGCCAATCATGAGAATCTTGGAGAACACAATAGGAAATGAGAAGCTTGGTCATAGAATAGGCGAAGATTATCTACCCATTTGGTCTTCCCGACCTCTCATCAAATGGTTAGAATCCAAACCAGTTCTTGATCCAAGGGGTGAGCTAATGTCAATATCGCCAACAGCCATGACCCATTCAAGCCTTGAGGATGACTTGAAATGTCATGAGAAATAAAGTGCTCACCCACTCCTTGAAAGGGAGAATGATGTCAATGAGCATGGAAGCTATTCCCCAATCTTCCAATCAAATCGATGCTCAATTGAGAAATCTCCCAAATCAATCCTTCCGTCTACCATGACTACACACATGATCTACAACCCCTTCATTCTTCTTGTTTCTAAAATCTTTGCAAGGTTGGTTGTAGATGTCTTTGTCTACCATAAATTTTGCAAATCTCATAGTGGTTTTGGTCTTGAGGATAGGTTCGAAAATGTTGGAGTTGAAGGGGAAATCACTTCACCAACATGAGATTAACTTGAAGGTTTCCTAAAGACAAGCTTGTGTCTTAAAATTAAGCACTTTCGGGAGATAACCCGAGCTTTTTTCTTTTCTATTAAAGGGTTGCTTAAAAAAATATATAACAAAAATAACAATATTTCTAGTTTCTCAAAATTCTAAAATGAATAAAATGACTTTGTAAAAAGAGATTAAGGGGATATTTGTGAAAGTGTTCCTTCAGGTATTTTTGTCACTAACCATTTCAGGTTTGAACAAAAAGAACGATGGAGCAAAACACAAGGTATGCCCAACCAAACATCCTTCAATAATGAAGCACATTTAAAATAAAATTTCACATCCTAGACTTGGATTTGCACATTGTAAAAGGTTGCAAAATCCAAGTATGGGGGAGTGGATTTCTCTAAGAAAATTATTTCATACGTCATTCTTAATTTTATTTGGTTGTCTCTACCTTGCTTTCTCTTTTTACCTTGCTCATCTTGCTAAGTCATAATAATAATAATAATAATAATAAATCTGCAAATGCTCATCTGGTTCACCATCCATGATCTTGTCTCCTTTTTGAATCTCTTGATGCCTTCATGCTTCCTGGTTCTGTTATGAGTATGCTTTGGTTTGGGAGTAGTGTGCATACTCCTATAAGCTCTTTAAATTAAGCATGATGCTTAGGTTAAATAGCCTTCCTTAATCAAATTAGACATGGTGTCAAGTTTGATTAATGAACCTAAAGTAAACTTGTATGGAATTTGGTTTTACTTCTGAACTAACCAATGCATGATAACTTCCAAATTTTGGTGGTTAAGTCATGAGATCTTTCATAGAGACAAATCAAGGGTTGAGGTAGTAATGAAATAATCTTGTGCACCTTTGCCTTAACCTTGCTTGGTTTTTTTTAATTGGTGAACAATCTTGGAACATCTCTTCCTATTCTAAAATGTTAAAAACAACTTTTCTATAGCATAGAAGATGTCCTATGTTTCTATGACAATAATGCCCCTGCTTCAAAACATTTGTGCATTCCTTCGGGTATGTGTTGTCCACTAATCCTTCATAGGAGAGAAGAAATGAATGGAGAAAAGGGTCTGAGTACAACGCGATGATTCAAAAAAGAAAGACCATTCGTCATAATCAATGTCATGACGCAAGGAATCGTCATGCTTCGAGATTACGGCTGCAACACCTTTAAAGGTAAAAGGTCAGTAAAGTTTACATGAGCACGAAATTTTTGAGCAAGAAACTGATATGATAGATTTTGTTCTTAATCTCAATTAGAACTAAAATCTACATGTTTTAATTTTTTTGTTCAAATTTCGAAAATGACCTTAGAAATGGCCTATACTTAGCCTTGACTCCCTCCTCGTGAAAGATCGGCCCATTTGGCCTCTAAAGTGGTTCGGCCGAACCTCTCTTTGGGCCAAACAACCCAAAACTTCACGAGCTGACTCACCTGACCCGAACAAGTTCGAAAACTGGCTCTTTCGTTCAAAATCTTTCAAAAAGCGTTCGACCGATCATGTTTCGAACTAGTTCAAACACGTCGCTGCACAGAAACATCGGACCAACGCTCCCCTTCGGTTTTCATCGTGATCCGAGCGAAAACGAAGGCCCTGAACGTTGTTTCTCTTCTTCTTGACCTCTCCCTCTCCTTCTTCCTCCTTTTACCTTGTTCTTCTTCACCACCAGTAAAAATTCCATCTCCTCTTGTTTCCCTTCTCACCTTCCTTGACCTCACCATGGTTCCACCAAGAAGAATATCAAAAGAGCATTTTGGAAAAGTTCTACATGTTGTTGCTAAAGAGAGCATGACAAAGTCTTGTCATCCCTTATGCTAAGACCATAGATATTTCTCTCTCCACCTTCTCCTTTGGCACTTAGGCTTGTTAGTTTATCACTCATGAATCAACGAACGTATACCTAAGCTGTCATTGGCAAATGAAACTCTTGGTTCTGCTGGTATCTTACCCCAGCAAAACCCCTGCATTTGATCTACTTCTGTCACTATTTACAACATGCTCCGAAACAAGTATGGGGGAGGCCGGTCGACACTCCAACTTGTCAAAACACCAAAAGGATCACAGAATCATGTTGTACATGTCAATGACACGTTCCAGAAAAAAATTAGACCGAAACGGCCACTAATGTGGATCGGTAAGAGATTCAAATGCAGAGTTCGAAGTGGCCAAACGACTTCGAAGAGGGTCGGCGACCGTGCTTCTAGGGCCTAGACCCACCAGTCAGCATCCGTTCAAATTCAAACACCTATCCTGACTGGTTTGCCACGTCTCTCCCCTTTTCTCTATACTTTTCATTTGTTTTCTCCTTTTCCCTTCAAAAATAAAAGTAAAATAAAAATATTTCCTTCATGAAATTCATCACTTTAGTCTAAATTCCTTTTAATATTGAATAAAAACAAGAAGATCGCATTTAAAACTAAAATTTGAAAAGTGACATGATCTATGACGTTCTGAGGGTAAAAGCGTCATAAAGATGAATTCTTGCTTTTGCTTATGCTAGTGGGAAAATATCTTGATAGGGAACCATATTGACTAAGTTGTTGATTAATGTGATATAGTTCTCGGCTCATGATTCATACCCTATCTATTTAAGGTTCTTGGAGATTAACTTTTGAAAATGTCATAAAACCATAATGTCACTACTCCTCTATAGTGAGAAAATTCCTACCACAACCATATATGCTCTTTCATGATATAAGCTTTCTACATAAGCTGCTTGCTTTCTGTTGAGTTTGGTCAAGTTTTGTGACCCTTATTGAGAGACTTATCATGCTCCCAAGATCAAAATCACGTACACGCCACATATACATGTTGCTTCTACACTGGAAGTACGCAGAAACATGTCTTACATTTTCCACATAGATTCATGCTCCATGTTCTAGTAGAAAAATCTCTCTCTAGTATAATAATAGTAAATGAGACATAGACTATGCAAAATTATGAAAAAATATATATAAAAAATGATGATGAGCACATCAAAGCTCATAGAAAAATAAAGATAGCTATGTCTCAAAATAATAAGTTAGGAAAGAGAGATCTTATAAAGGAGTTTTGATCATTCGCCATGTTTCCACACACTTGCACATCTTGATCTAAGAGTATGACATTTCTCTCCTTGGATCCAGAATTTGACTTTACAATACATGCAAGGTAAGTATGCTACATTGTTTATCCCTACCTAAGCTCCACATAAGCCTTTTAGAAGTAGGAAGATAAAAAGAAGGCAACTTCATGCCTTGGTAAGGAATCATACACCTTGAGCGATCTAGAGTGCTATAAGAGGAGTAAGTTGACTTATGAGCTTTCTTTTAAAAAATTTACCAAAAACTCCAAGTACTAAAATATGATTTGGGAAAGATGACTTTGCCTTGAGAGTTGTCCCATTTCTCAACTTCTCAAGGATATATGTTAGCCAATACCACATATCCCACTTGTATAACAAAGTGTCTTGAATAAATCTCTATGCTTTCTTTATACTTTGAGAATAGCATAGTCTTGTTATCTTTTAACATTTACTCGAGGACGAGCAAAGAGGTAAGTATGGGGGATCTTGTTAACGGTAATTACGAGCTATTTTATCACCATCAAAACATTGTCAACATCCTCATATTCAAAGGAAAACAAGAATAACATGAACATAATTTACCCAATAACTAGTTCCACATGTCCCATGACTATTTGAGTGTAGGTAATGACAAATGGGGACTTTTTGGAGCTAGTGGGCCCACTTAGGGGGTCGACCGACCACCCTGTGAGGCCACTAGACCTCCCAAGCCCCCCATGATCCAAGTAACACTCTCCAAAGCACTTTCTACCCCTTGGATCCAAGTGTGCTACCTCTCAACGGTTCTGGATCAAAGCACGAGGATCCATGGGCCCAACATGACATATTTCCAAGTATGGCAAATGTGCAAAAATCATACACCATCATGATGGCCATTACCTCTAGAAGCTACCTGCAAAAGATGAGCTCATTTGACCAACACTTTGGTTCGGCCGAACCACCCTATAGGCCCACAGGCCACCCACATGATCCCCGTGCTGTGGGGACACCTCCTGAGGGAAAAGTGGCAGGGCCCACCTGCCATTGGGATCGGCCGAATCAGGTCAGGTGCTCAAAAGATGCACCGACCTCCCCACCGACTTCCTGCATGCCTCCACGCACCCACTTGATCTCCCCCTGTTGATCTAAGTTGGTTCTAATGACGGTTTGATCCTACGGTGGATGATGGAAGTGACGCGGATCGCTGACGTGGCACCGGAGTAGCCCCTACTCCACCTCTAGCTATAAATAGACCCGTAGGCCCTCACTCTCACTCGTGCCTCATTGGAGAAACTACTCCTTAATAGTAGTGCTATGCTAGTTGGAGGAGAGTGTGGAGCGCCTGGAGGAGAGTCGGGCCTGTCTGACATCTTCTCCGAGTTGTACCTCAGCGGATGCGAGTCTCTTGTAAGTTTAGCACTTGTAAGTGACTTCTTCCGAGTTCTTTATAGTATTCAGTGTTCTAAATCTGGTTTAGCTGTTATACAACTTTTCGTGCTTGATCATCGCTTTAGTTTAAGTAGAGTGCTTTAGTCCTTAGCTGGGGTTAAAGTAGTAAGAATAGTGTAGACGTGGTGTCTATACTAGATCTTACCTTTGTAAACCGCTTATCGCGCGGATTGTTTGTGGATGCTAGTAGGTGGTGACAGCCCTATCTAGTCCTCGTATTCCACCATGTGTGTAAGAGAAGTTATTAAAAGGTAAGGCCTCAATACAACATGATGGCGTGGTCCGGTTAGAGTTTGGCCCTCTTTCTGATCTATCCCATCGCCTCCTGCAAGAGAAGGGCCGATAAGGCCAGTATAACCAGCTATCCCTTGTTAGACGTATGTGCTATCTTGAACCTCTCAATCCAGTTATCATATTCCCCTTGATCCATCATAGGACATATCTTTAATTCTAGTTAGATCACTACTGTTCCCTGAGGAAAATACGATACCTGGAATACTCCCGGTGAAGTGCTACATCGGTATAATTTGTGCGCTTGCGGATTTATCCAATAGTCATAAGAAATACCAACACAATTCAAGGAAAGCGAAAACACCCTACACAATTCTAGTATAAATTGAAGAACAAGTGCGGAAAGTAAAGCGGTATGAAAGAGCTAGGGATAGAAAGCTCTACACGATGATGTTTTGCCGAGGTATCGAGGAGTCGACACTCCCCCCTAGTCCTCGTTGGAGCACCTCGCAAGGTATTGCTCCCCTCAATCCCTCGCAAGGGATGGGTGTTCTCTACGGGCTGGTTCTTCACCACTCCGGCTCGGTGAACCGTCCACAATTGATCACAAGTCGATGGAGAAGGGCCGCCAACAATCCTCCGGTGATCACCTTCCTCCAAGCACCACCGAACCGTCTAGGTGATGTCGATCACCAAGAGTAACAAGCCTTGATCTTCACTTGACTCAATCAAGCCTCACAACTAGAGTGGATGCACACATGAACTCTTGGATGAACTAGAGGAGAGGATGGATGGATTCAGGAATCACTCTCTCTAGGGCTCTTGCTCTCTTCCCAACCTTCTCAAGCAACTCAGCAAAACCAAATGAGCAAAGGCTAGGTGGGAAGGCAAGGGGTGGAGTATTTATACTCCCCCACACACTCAGCCCTCGAGCTGAGAAAACATGCATTTTAAGTTAGCGACGGACGCTCCGTCGCTAGGTGATGGATGCTCCGTCGCTAGTCCCAACGGCTAGTTCCTGTTCACGTCAACAGGAGATGGACGCTCCGTCGCTTGGCGACGGACGTTGCACCTCAGCGTCCGGCGTCAACTGGCTGCTCTCGGGTTTCTAGGAAAATATTCCCGGACGCACGCTAGCGTCCGACGCCCATGCGACAGACGCGTCCGTCGCAAAATGGACGTTTCTGGAGCTCTCTGTGTTGGCGTTGGACGCTCGGACGTGCTTATGTCAGCGTCCGGCGCCAGCGTCCGGCACCAGCGTCTGGCGCGCCAGACAACATCCGACGCTCCTGGCCTTAGCGTTCGACGCCCAAAACACAACTCTCTCAACTTCAGTTTTCGTCGTGATGAATATGGAAGTTGTTCTAGGCTATCTTACGATCACCATAGGCTTTCTTAGAGCTAAGAAAGTTAAGTGTGCACCACACCTAAGTCATGAAGCTTTCCTAAGTCAAGCTACTAGTCTCAACCCCTCTTTATAGTACGGCCAAAGATCAAATAAAGACCTATCTATACTAAGTGTCCATCTCCTTATGGCACTTAGCCTATCACTCTAGGGTCTTCATTATGTCTCTTTGAAATCCAAAACGATATCCATCTTGGGGGCTAAGTGATAACCATTGAAGCCCATTCATGTTGATCACTATGGCTAAGCTACGCATAGCCTCTGCAAAACACACATTAGCCATAACAATCTCTATTTGCCGTTAATCACCAAAACTAATAGGGTCATGAT
Organism: Microstegium vimineum; assembly: GCA_022036555.1. Classification (NCBI taxonomy): domain Eukaryota; kingdom Viridiplantae; phylum Streptophyta; class Magnoliopsida; order Poales; family Poaceae; genus Microstegium; species Microstegium vimineum. Next base: position 30,866,609 of record CM039135.1, read on the forward strand.
TCTTCAATCTCCCCCTTTTTGGTGATTGACGACAATAACTCCTCGAGTATGGATATAAGATTGAAAGGTTAGGGTTTCAAGTGAGCTTGGAGCGGTTGAGCAAGGGTTAGTGAATAAGATTGAACAAAACTTGCTCATCCTTGCCAAGTCACAAACATGGTACCCATGAATATGGAATCAGAGTACCTCATGATATTCTCACATATAAATTGGAGTATGGCGCGGAAGCTCAATAACTAATAGATCAAGAGACATATCATGAACATGGTGACAACTCACAAGATATATTAGTGAAACACAAGAGTATGTCACACAACCACAATCATAAGAGTTTCACAATCATCAAGCAGCACACAAGCATATATACAATGCATAAAGGTAGACATGAAGAATGAGTACGAGGGAATTAAAAACACAACAAAGATCCAAAACCATCCCCCTATCTCTAATACTCGACTATCTCTCCCCCTTTGGTGCCAAGCACCAAAAACTACGGATCTACTGGAGCATCTGGAAGTGAATCATCTGTGGTGCGAGAACGGAGGTCGAACTGAGTGTAGTCTGGACTGTCATCGCTGTCCTCAGTTGCCTGACCCTATGAAGCTGGCGCTGTCTGTGAAGCGGTCTGGGTAGGCTGAGCTGACTCTGACTCGGTGATAGGCTCTGCAGGCACTGGAGTAGCTGCTGACTCTCCTAGCTCCCCCTGAGGCTCAGCTAGGGCCTCTGACGGTCCTGCCTCGGTAGATACGCGGGGAAGAAGAGAGGTGAAGGGTCGAGATGGTGGACTAGAGGGGGGGGTGAATAGTATTTTCTAAAACTTAAACGCTCTGGCTAACCGAATCAAATGCGGAATTAAAACTATCGGTCTAGCCAAGACTACACCCCTCTATCTATTACTCTAGCACCTAGAAAAGTATACTAATTAGGCTTACTAAGATGCCAAGCTAGGAAGCTCACCTAAACAAGTCTAGGTTGCAAGTTCACACAAACCTAAGCAACTAGTACTCTAACAATAAAGGGAGCTCCTACACATACTAGTAAGCAAAGCACAAAGCACCTAAGCTCACTAGCAATGCTCTCTAGCAAGACTACACAAGTCAACTAGAGAGCTCAACTTACTTATCTACACAAACTAAGCAATGTGACTAACAAGGCTACACAAGCCAATTAGCCACTCAAGAGTTACTTCTATGCTACACAAGCTAGAAGCTAACTAGGCAAGCTACACAAGCCAAACTAGTTACAAGAGCAACAACTACTCACAAGCACAAGTATATGAAATTAAATACAAGCTAGTGATTTGGAGAATGCAAACCACCGAGAAGATGTACAAGGTTGATACGGTGATTTTGTTTCTCTCCCGAGGTTCACTTGGTCGCCACCAAGCTAGTCCCCGTTGTATCGGCTCACTCACTTGGAGGTTTACGACTTTTTACAGGCCTCACTGCCTAACCCCCTCAAGGGTTGCCGCCTAACCAACACAAGATGAGGGCACTCAACGACACCTTCAACTAGAGTTGCTCTTCGCGATCTCCCGTGGGGCGAGCACAACACCCCTCACAAAGCTCTTCTCCGGAGCCACGCACAATCTTCTTGCGTGCTTCAACGGAGCCACAAACCACCAAGCCGTCTAGGAGGTGGCAACCTCCAAGAGTAACAAGCACCACGAGCTTGCAAGTCAATCACCTAGTGCCACACGAAGCTATCTCTCAAAGCAATACACTAGTAATCGCTCTCTCACTCAATCGGATGAACACTATCAAGTATGAGTGAGTTAGAGGGCTCCCAAACCAAGCACACTAGAGGCAACAAATGCCCAAGGTGCTCAGCCAGCCCCAAGGGCCGGCCAAGGGCTATAAATATCCACACCATCGAAACTGTTTTGCCCCATCACTGGGCTTCCTGCAGAGGGTCTGGACGCACGCAACAGTGCGGGTCCGGGCCATGCAGCCTACGTCCAGTCCTTCTCCCCGTTTGAACGAGCCGTTGGTGCGCTCACCGATCGGCGCCACGTGTCCTCCGGACGCAACTGTTTACGGGGTCCGGTTCAACGCATCGTGCGACCGGAGCCAACACAGAGAGCTCCCAGAGCACACAACAGTCCAGACTGCGTCCGGATCCTTGCGTCCGGACTGCATACATCGCCCGGTCCTTTACTCTGAGCAAATACAGAGAGCTCCAACCTCCGGACGCAGGGTCCGGAGTTCACTGTCCGGACCAACAACTGTGTTCGGATCCTCTGAGTCAAAACAGGCATGCTAGGGTTAGCTTCCGGACGCATCCGCGATGGTCCGGACCAGCAGCACCCTTGCGTCCGGACCAGCGTCCGGAGCTCATACCCGAGCCAAACCGAGCTGCCTCTTTCTGCTGCTTCTCATGTGCTAACACAAATGTGTTCTTCACCTTGTGCAAGTGTGTTAGCATTTTCATAATTATTTTCAAAGCATTTTCACTTGCTCTTACCGCGCCACTCTATCCTAATTCATCGCAAAGTTAGATCGCTCACGGTGGCACTAGATAACCGATATGCAAACAAGTTTGCTCCTTTTGATAGTACGGCTATCTATCCTAAACCCGGTCATAATCTTCTCTAGACACCTATGACCGGTGAAATGAAATGCCCTATGGTTATACCTTTGCCTTGCGCATTCCATTCCATCTCTTTCTCCAATGTTGATGCAACACATGCACCAACCACTCACATGACCGTATTGGTTCATCGATCTTGATCTCACTTGCTCTTCACCGTTGTCTTGGTCCATCGGCGCCAAGCATCACCCGCTTGCCCTTTACACTTGCAACCGGTCCATCAAGCCAAGCCTCATCTTGATCTTCTCCACCTTGATCATATGACTCCATGTCATGTCTCATGTGCATTAAGCTCCTTCATCACACAATCACATGTGAACTAATCTCCTGTGTATATATCACTTGAACACATATTAGTTTACCTAGGTTGTCACTCAATTACCAAAATCATATAGAAACTCTCAAGAGGGGGCTGTTGTATTTATGCTACAGGCTTAACCGTGTCGGTTATCTTAATAATAACCGCCACGGTTAATGGTCTATTAACTGTGGTGGTTACGTAACATCAACCGCCACGGGGCGGTTGTGCAACAATAACCGCCATGGTTAGTGGTATTAACCGTGGCGGTTGTGTAATATCAACTGCCACGGTTACCGTGGTGGTTGTGCAACAGTAACCGCCACGGTTAATAGGCCATTAACTGTGGCGGTTATATTATAACAACTGCCACGGTTAATGCATTAACCGTGGCGGTTGGGACCCCAAGCCGGTGGGCTTTCTGGCCACCTATTAACAGTGACGGTTTATGTGTTTAACCGCCACGGTTAATAAAACCCAAGTGCTATGCAAAATCATTTATGTAGTAGTGTACTAAACGCCCCTCTAGCTTTTCGCTTCACCGCACAAGCTACGCATTTTGTGGTGAGAACGAAGGAGAGAGAGAAGAATCCAAAAGTTGTAGCTTTGCCCAACTTCTTCAACGCTAGTGAATCCGTGATAGTCAAAATGTTTTTATCTTTGATTAACTTTATAGAAAATATAACAATATCTATGACTTAAAATAAGCACCACATGAAATATGTTCTATGATAAATCTAATGATACTAATTTGATACCATAACTTTTAATATTTTTTCTAGAAATTTAGTCAAAGTTCAAAAAGAAATTAACTTAGGACAACTCCAGAAACCTATTCTTTCAGGGACAGAGGGGATATTTCACTAGTCCGTACAAGGAGAAGTTGTTTTATCAAACGATTCATGAAAATAGATTCAGTTCTACTAGCAGAGCTGCTTTTGAAAGCAAAGCCAACAAAAACTAATTCACTAGTGATTAGTGAAGTTGAGTTATAGCAAACAACCTTTATTCTTTTATGTGTAATTCCCTGCCCACAAATAGTTTTGAATTTTTAAAAATATATTTTTATTTATATTATTTTTAGTAAAAACAGATTTTAATCGGAATTCAGTATACCAACCAAATGCCCTGTAAGCCGTAATAAAGTGATTAACAGAGATAATTTATATTTAAAACGGTTCTATAAGAATGTAAAGTTATATAAACCCCTACAAATTTGGATTTTTAACGGACTATATGCAATAGCTTGGACATCATCTACTTTGTGGACACAGATCAGGTGGAGTGCCTATTTCACACTGCAAGTTATGCGGTGGTCATATCTCAACCATCCATCTCATGGCACCCGGTAGGATTAGAGGTCTTCTTTTCCCCTCCTGTCTTTATCCAATCCTTTACTTAATCAAATGCAAAATAATAATTCAATATCATATTCAACTGTACAGTAGCAGACTAAGTATGGAGCTGAGCACAACTTATGCCCACGTACTGAATATATTTAAAATCAGAGTTTGATGAATTATCAGCCGAACGTCCTTGTCAGCCATACAAAAGACATGCCCATATACTGAAATTGGATCCCTTTTGCTCCAGGTTACTAATTCATTGCTAAATCCTACATATATTTTACTCTAAACTAAAGTATTTTTAACTGAAAAGCTTAATACAAAAGCTGAAGAGGAGAGCATATAGCACTGATCCTATCTTCATATACAAAAAATATTGTATCAACCAATAGCAGATTTGATCATGCCTTCAGTACATGGCCTACAAACAAAAATAATTCAGATATGCCACTTTCTAGATTAAATTGAACTTACATGGTTGATACAATATTTTAGGAATCCAAAATGGACTTACATGGTTGATACAATATTTTAGGAATCCAAAATGGACTTACAGCCACCCTGTAATTGTCCATAAATATTATGTCAGTTCTATATTTTATCGGAAACAATCACAAGAACCAACCAAACAAAATCAAAATATTGTGTTTCTCTAACATTCTTCAGACATCTCAATAACTTTAATTTAACTATGCAAAAACTGAATAGCTAGTTTCAGAACAAGGATTAACTCAACCTTGCAGGCAATTCCTCGAGCACTTGTTGGACGTCATCCATGGCACCATCATCTGCAGCTGTCGGCGTGGTTGTTGGTTGAAATGCTTTGGCGTGCTTGTTGGAATGCTTTGGTGTGCTTCTTCGACTCGCATGCCTTCCTTGGTGCCGGTGCGGACGCTTTGACGCCGCGTGGAGCGATGGGGTGAGGATGCTGCAGGACGGCAGCTTCGACAGGCACGTGAGGAGCAGCATCGCCTCCATTAGCTGTGAGGAGGGGTGTTGGGCGTGTCATGGCGCGGCAGCTCGCCGGCCTCCCTGTGCTCGCACGCCCTGCCACCTCGCTCTCCTGAATATGGCGCCAAATGCTCTGGAGTTTCCCTCCAAGAACATCACGGGAAGAAAAAAGTAGAAGCCCTCATCTAGCCGTTCCTTGTCAAATGAATGGATCAGATATGGGCACTGCTTATCTTGCAGTGTAAATAACTACTGCACGCGATCTATGTCCTTGTATATATGGACTACATGAATGGATGCTTAGCAGCCTGGGCGGAGGCCCAAGGTTGACGGGCCTTTGGTCCACTTGCATTGTAGATAGCACTTCACCTAGAATATCTGGCTTTGCTCAAAATAAAATATAAATAAAAACCTAGAATATCTGGCAAATGTCTTTCCTTAATAAAAATATATTACCAGAAGTATTTTTTCTATAGCAGATGAATACTGGACCTTGAGGAGAACTACAAGGTAATTCTTTGGTGTTTGAAAAGAAATTTATTTTCTGAACCTACTGTTGTAAATTGTAATCCGTTGTTGTGGTTCTACCGAAACGCGGGCTCATACGATGAGATTATGTACCAGGACTCTTGTTTACTCTGTGGAACTGTTACTTATGGAAAACTGATGAGATCATCCGGGTTGCTATTATTTATACTCCGAAAGGAGATCGACGGTCAACACAGTTTGAACGACATCATTGTTTGAGATCGAGGGTTGCTTAGGCTAAATTTTTTTCCTCTCCTTTCTGGTTCCCTAGTTTGACTGCTCCTGTTTCTGTTTCTTTTTTCTCTCCTCTGTTAGCTGACACTCCTTGAGTGATCCAGCTTGCTTTGTTTGTACCTCACTTTCTTTTCTTCTTAATTTATTCAGTAGGGGCCTTAAACCCCTTCTGTTCGTTCAAAAAAACAGTTTGAAGATTTTTACACCTTGATGATGGCAACGTTCATTGTACTTGTACGTATGTGTTTTCATTATTTCATACAGCTCTCGGCATCTCTGAATATCTGTGGAGGTGCATGTTTCAGACGAGATCGTTAAATGTACTGTCTAGGTACTCCCTATCATGATTTCTACTACTCAAATGATTCTCCAAATCATGATTTAAAGGCTAAATTTTAGAAAGATTACGCTTATGCACTGTCTAGGTACTCCCATCGTCTCAAAATAAACTTGTTGTAATTTTTTTTAAATGTGACTAAATTTATAATACTGAGAATTAATGGTATTATTTTTAATGATGAAGTGGGTTAAAGTTGAGAGGGTTTTTGGCGAGTTGGCTGTGACAATATCACGAGACAAAAGCTCAAACACATCACACGGAGATCGATGGAACAATTAATTAAAAGTTTTACTACTACATATAATTATATAATAAACCAATAATAAAGCATAAACAATAAATTATATCTATGATTAATTAGTAGAGCAAGCTATCGTCGTCTTGGTCCTCTATCAGCGGCTCCTTCCCCATCGGGGCAGCAATGATGGGCTCGTCCTCGAAGCCTCCGCCCTTGAGCCTCTGCGCAAAGAAGTCGTACTTGATCACGTCCAGGTCGCTGACGCTGCGCCTGGCGTGCTTGAGGGCCTCCGTGAAGTGGCCTATCCCGATCTCCGCGCCGCGCATGGCCGCGGCCTTGCCCACCTTGAGGCTCCGCTGGATGACGTCGCGCACCGCCAGCTTGCACGCGCGCTGGCAAATCTCCGTGATGTCGGCGCCGCTGAAGCCGGCCGTGAGGCTCGCCAGGGCCGGCAGGTGGACGCGGCGGGACACGGGAGACCGGCGCAGGCACGACCTGAAGATCTGCAGCCGCGAGGGCTCGTCGGGCAGCGGGATGTAGATGAGCTGGTCCAGCCGCCCCGGCCGGAGCATCGCCGGGTCGATGATGTCCGGGCGGTTGGTGGCGCCGATGACGAACACCGTCTTCTTGGCGTTGATGCCGTCCATCTCCGTGAGCAGCTGGTTGAGCACGCGGTCGGACGTGCCGCCCGCGTCGCCCACGTTGTTGCCGCGCTTGACGGCGATGGAGTCCAGCTCGTCGAAGAAGAGGATGCACGGCGCCGCCGAGCGCGCCTTGTCGAAGAGGTCGCGGACGTTGGACTCGCTCTCGCCGTACCACATGGTGAGCAGCTCGGGGCCCTTGACGCTGATGAAGTTGGCCTTGCACTCCTTGGCGATGGCCTTGGCCAGCATGGTCTTGCCGCAGCCCGGAGGGCCGTAGAAGAGCACGCCGCGCGACGGCGACATGCCAAACATTTCGAACATCTCCGGGTGCTCCACCGGGTACTGCACCGTCTCCTGGAGCTCCATCTTGACGTCCTCCAGGCCGCCGACGTCGTCCCACGAGACCGTGGGCACCTCCACGAGCCCCCTCTCGCGCAGGGCCGAGGGCTTGGTCACCTCCTTGGCGTGCTTGAGGTGGTCGTTGCAGACGCGCAGCGAGTTGAGCACGTCCACGTCGATGGTCTCCTCCTCCACGTCGATCACGTCCATCTTCTCGCGGATCAGCTGCAGGGCCGCCTCGGAGCAGAGCGCCGCGAGGTCGGCGCCGACGAAGCCGTGCGTGTCCTTGGCGATGCGCTCGAGATCCACGTCCTCGTCGAGCGGCATGTCCTTGCTGTGGATGCGGAGGATCTCGAGGCGGCCCACCTCGTCGGGGACGCCGATGTCAAGCTCCCTGTCGAAGCGGCCGAAGCGCCGGAGCGCCGGGTCCAGGCTGTTGGGGCGGTTGGTGGCGCCGATCACCACCACCTGCGCGCGCGGCCGGAGCCCGTCCATGAGCGTCAGGAGCTGCGACACCACGCGCCGCTCCACCTCGCCGTGGGTCTTGTCGCGGTTGGGGGCGATCGCGTCGATCTCGTCCATGAATATGATGGAAGGCGCCAACTTCTCCGCGTCCTCGAACACCTTGCGCAGGTTGGCCTCGCTCTGGCCGGCCATCATGGACATGATCTCCGGGCCGTTGACGACCACGAAGTGGGCGCCGGACTCGGACGCGATGGCGCGCGCCAGGAGCGTCTTGCCGGTGCCGGGCGGGCCGTACAGCAGGATCCCCTTGGGCGGCTTGACGCCCAGCGTCTGGAACAGCTTGGGGTGGCGCAGCGGCAGCTCCACCAGCTCGCGGATCTGGGCGAGCTGCTTGTGGACGCCGCCCACGTCGTCGTAGCCGGGGCCGTCGAGCCGCTCCTCGTCCTCCCTCTTCACCGGCTGGTCGCTGCTGCAGTGGATGGCCGTCTCCCCGCGGACGAGGACGCAGTCGGCGGCGGGTTCCGCGTCGACGACCTTGAACTCAACGGCGTGCATGTTGCCGCGCACGATGAAGCGGTCGCCCTTGCACACCGGCCGAGGCGCGTCGCTGCCGAAGTAGGGCTTCAGGTACGCCTCGAAGAGGTCGCCGGAGATGCCGTTGATGGTGTCGTCGAACGGCGTGATCTGGACGTGCGCGCCGTTCGGGACGTCGTCCACACGGTTGACGGTGACGATGTCCCCGATGTGGACGCGGATGTTGCTGCGCACCACGCGGTTCAGGCGCACCCTGCCGTCGGGACACGAGGGGTCGAACACGGCGTAGCACACGGTCTTCCGGCGCCGCTTGCCCTGGAGCCGCACCAGGTCGCCCGTGAAGATCCCGAGCTGGAACGCGGTGGCGGGGCTCAGCGCCACCATGGAGTTGTCGATGGCCACCTCGCCCTCGCCGTCGTCCGCCAGGAGCCGGTTCGGCGCCTTCTTGCGCTCTAGGATCGCCGTGCTAAAATCTTTCTTGCCGTCGATGTCCATCTTGCTCGACATGGTACGTACGTAGATGTAGATCGATCTGCTACTTTTTCGATCGGTGACGAGACAGAGATATCTTCTGTCAATCTACTTGGATCGATCGGTTTCTCTGCCTAGCTCGACGGCTAGGGTTTATATTATATTTATTATTAGGCAACCAACAGGGGTTGGCTGCATGTTCCAGGTTTCCGAGGTCGGTTACAACTCTAAACTCGTTTAGGTTAGGACTCCGATCCTATGCAATTTCGTAGCCTGGCCTTACCCGGCGCGCGCGCGGCAATGTCACGCGTATGCATCAGGCTTCAGGCGGGTGCGCACGCACAGAAGGGATTAGCGGGCCCTGTTCTACAGTACTAGGAGTTAGTGGACCAGACATTCGATCCAACTAGCTAGCACCACGGGCCGTCTTTTTTATATTGCACATATGTGTCATATTCTCAGAAAAAAATGCATATGTATCAATCTTTTCTCATGCGTCCATCGGTTAACTAGTTAAATTAAATTTTTATTAGCAGTTTTAAAAATTATTTTTTCTATGTTATGAATTTTCTATAGATAATTTTAAAGGTAACAATTAACTTTAAACTTTATACTACTATACTAGCAAATGTGCTTGCAACGTGAGAAAAAACCGAACGTTAATTAAAAATGCATACACGAGTAGTATTGCGTATTTATTTATATTTCATGTTTTTTATATATCTCTTTCAACCTATTTTTTTTCATCATCAACTCAATGTATTACTATTTTTCAAACTAAATACATGGTCTTTTCACAGTCTCAAATTAGAGGAGTCCATGATAGAGTTCATTGTTATTTATTTTTTATTTCTAATTTTTTCTCTAATATGCATTATTGTTTTTTTCCTACGAACCAGAGGAGTCCGTGACAGAGTCTATTGCTATTTTTTTCCATTTACGCACCATTGATTTGTATTAAAAATATGTTTCAAAAGAATTAGCCAGTAATAATATAATATACTCTTCAGTCATGAGTTATGTCAGAATGTAATTTGTATATAAAGTTAGTTGTTTTCGAGTCTAGATCACATACATGACTCAGTAGGTTTTGAAATCAAGCTTCATATCATGTTACACAAGAGCTACTCAAACTTATATAAACACTATATAGAATTAAAAATAGATCCCTGTTGTTGCTTTTTTGGTATTTGGATTTTGATTAGCATTAGAATCTCTATTCATCTTACACGGAGGTATTCTATCATAAGCCATATCGGAATAGGAATCCATAGAAAATTGATTATTTTTTTAGCAAAGGTTACATACACGACCTAGTAGGTTTTAGAATTCAACTCTGTATCATATTAGACAAGAGTTATTCAAACTTATATGAGCACATATTATATATATATATATATAATTGAAAATAGATCTCTGTTATTGCCTTTTACTATTTAGATTTTGTTGACGCAAAAAATCGTCAGGATCTGCGAACACCTTGGGCTTATACCCGAATTATATATCCGAGGGCGTGCCAGTCGATTTGACCAGTTAATCGACAAGGACGATAACTGGAATAAGATCTAAACGAGACAACGGCGATGCGCCCAGATGTCAAGGCTCAAACCTGATCAGGATAACTAGAGTAGAGCTGAATGAGACGACAGCGATGCTCCCGGACGTCAAGGCTCAGATTGCTCAAACACGGAACTTGCAAGGGTTGACGGAGGTCGATGAGATGCAGCCCGTCGAAACTTGAAGAACTCGTAGATAGACTAATACTAATGCGGTAAAGGTAAATTACTGGTAAAGTAGATAAAAAAGTAATTGATTTATTTGATATGCTTGGATATATTTTTCACGCGGCCCTTGGACACATATTTATACTCCTGTATGGGATTTGTACATGGATACGACTCATACCTTCCTAAAAAAACTTCTATTTTTAAGGAAATAAAACGACTCACGCTAAAGGAAACAAACGACTCGTGCAAGAGTCGGACTCGAAATAAATCTATTAATACTGACATGAAATCATCAACTTCCATATCTATCTCCTTCACGATAAAACCTTCTATCAGCAGACTTCCTTCAACCCGCAACTTTCCTCTATTGCCATCGACAGTTCTCTGCTGACGCCAGCTACTTCATCCCGCTTCCATCGGCATCATCATTCATCGGCAGCTTTCCGTCCTCATCGGCAATATTCCTTCTATCAGCAACAGACTTTGTCTCTCATCGACAACGCTTTCTTGCCTCCACCAGCAACATTGTAGCCTTCATCACATCGATAATGAGCCTCAATTCTCATCGGCAATGTTCTTCTTATCGGCAACATTCATGTCTCTATCGGCAACATCCCCTTGCCTTCATCAACAGTGTCTTCCTGCCTCAATCGGCAACAAGTCCCTGTCTACATCAGCAACACTCTTGCCTTTATCGGCAATCTGACTGGTAATATCCCAATGCCGATAAGGAACGACAACTAGCCTTTTGCCGATCGGCACGATCCTTAGATCATATGACACGTGCCAAAAAACGGTGTCAACACATGCCCCCCAATTTTGGAGTATAAGATATCTTATGCACCGAAATTTCTTCTATTGCATCTCCTCCAAAATGCCTGCACCACTTCCTTGACTATTGCACGTAAGCATTGCAGAGCCACTCTTACAATCCTTCGACTTGTATCGAACATCTCCTTTTGTAGCCAACAAATTCATTGGCAGCGCTGCTCTCAGTGCACAAATTCTTTACTCAGCCTGCCGATGCCCCCCAAGTGCAATAGTTGAAACGCCAGGGCTCACCAAGTGCTGCTCCCAAGTCAAAATGCCCAAGGCCATCGACTCTAGTTACGCTATCGGCAACATATTGACATTTGCCGATGGATCCCCATCTTTACGCTTTGGCCTTCATCGCTTGTCTGAAGATTTCCCTCTGGAAGGATTTTCACCGTGACACAAATCTTCTTGGCGCTCGCGCTGCATCCTCCTTCTTTGAGTCTTTGTAAGACCCTTGGGGCACCATTGAGGGAGCCTGGTTTTCCAAACAGGATGATACTGTTTTCCGCCTAAATTTAGGCAACTCCGTATATTCGAATCTCTATAAAGTATATCTTCGTCGGGTACCCTTGCATTGGCCATCCCTTCAAGCTCCTCTTGGTTCCTTGGAAAACAATGTCCATGCTTGCCAAGTCTATCATGCACGCTGATCTTGCCCCCCAGCCGATCATGCACTGATCCCTTTTCTCTAATCGGCCTACCATAGCCTGATATCCGGTCATCAAAACGGGGCTTCTTCTCTGACCGATCGACGGGATAGTACCCGTTGCACTCGGGGCAATTATCGGTAGTGGGAATCTTGATGCCTTCTTCCCAGCAGTGAACAAAGAAGGGACACTTCTAGTGGTCCTTATGCCGAAGCCACTCGTGGCGCCTTTCTTCCTCTTGCAGCCGATATCGCTCCTCTCGTGACTGCCGATACTCTTGGTTTGGTCGCCTATGCGTGATTATAACACCATGAGATCTCCTGGTGTTACTGCTTTCATCGGCAACCCTCTTGCCTTTCCTATCATCGGCAAACTCCTTCCCTGTTACTTCATGCGCAGCTATCTGATGTTCAGGGTCTACCGATGCATTTTTCTTGGCAACTTTCGATGTCAGCACCTTAGTTTTCCCACTAGTCTCCACCATATTATTTGGAAACGGGTGCTGGTCAATCTTCATCGGCTTCTGGGCTTTGGAATTTTCAAACTTGATTCGCCCAGATTCAATTTCCGATTGCAACTGCTGCCTAAAGACTTTGCAATCATTGGTACTGTGTGAAGTTGCATTGTGCCACTTGCAGTACCTGATCCTTCTGAGCTCTTCAGCCGATGGAACTACCTAGTTAGGCGCCAGCCTAATCCTCCCTTCTTGAAGTAATAGGTCAAACATCTTATCGGTCGTAGTGATATCAAAGGTGAATCTCTCAGCTTCTTTCTGATCGAACGGACAAGACATCGGCTTTTTATTCTCTACCCATTCAACTAAATTGATACTTGCTTCTTCGTCCGAATCTGTCTTCTTAGTTAAAGACACCTCCTCATCCCAATTTCCTCTAGGCTCAAAAACTTTGGTGTCTTGATCGGCAACCCTTTGCACAAGATGGCTCAAGCTTTCAAACTCTTGAGACACGTATTTGTCCCTGATGTGCGGCAGTAATCCCTGGCAGGCCAAATCCGCCAATTGCCGATCATCAAGTACTAAGCTATAACACTTGTTCTTCACGTCTCGTAGTCTTTGCACGAAGATTTCTACCGATTCATCATTATGCTGCTTCAATTTGACCAAATCGATGATCTTCTTTTCATGTATGTCAACAAAGAAGTATTTGTAAAACTGTTATTCTAGATCGGCCCAAGTGATCACAGAATTTGGAGGTAGTGAAATAAACCATGTAAATGTCGATCCAGATAACAATGACGAGAACAATCTTACCCTCAGTTCATCCCTGCTGACTGCCTCTCCACACTGGATAATAAATCGGTTAATATGCTCCATTGTTGATATATCATCTTGACCAGAAAATTTAGTGAAATCTGGCACTTTGTACCGATTTGGGAGAATGATAAAATCATATGCTGAAGGGTATGGAGTCCGATAAGAATATGTATCAACCTTAGGCTTGATACCGAATTGCTCTTTCGCCACTTCGGCAATCTTATCGGCCCAGTACGCATCTTAATCCTGCCGATGCACTGGCTGGATGTTGATCGGGTGAACAGGTTGATGTACCTTCTCATCTCTTTGTGGTAAATAGGTCAAACCGGTTGGTGCAGAGGCAACATCAATTCGCTGAACATCATGCATCGGCTGATTTGCCGATGGACCATCTTGAAAACCCACTGGAATATATTGCGGGAATAGAGAGTTTACCTGCTGGGACACCAATGCATCATTATATCATCCCGATGATAAGTGGTGGTGTTGGACCCCTGCCACTTGACATCCAGGTTGCGTCACCTGTTGTTGAACATTATGCATCGGCTGAGTTGCCGATGGGCAATTTTGAACGTCCACTGGGTTATATTGTGACATTACATGCATCGGCTGATATGTTGATGTTTCATTGTGCACGTTTACTTGCGAGTACTGCGGCGAAGTAGTACTTATCGACTGATGTACCGATATTTCATTCTGAAGACTCGCTGGCGGATGACACTGCTGAGCTCTTGCCACTTGGTATCCAGGCTGCACAACTTGCTGCTGAATCGGTAATTAAACGATCCAACTTTCATTAGATGTCATCGGCATATGACTTGCCGATGGCTGATAACCAGCTGGCGCTTGCTGCCCTTGTACCCTTAGATGATTGTCTTGATTTGCGGATACCATAGCTTGAGGAACCATTGTCGATACGGGCTGGTTCCCAATAGCAATGTCTTGCTGCATCGGCCAAGAACCTGCCGATGGTTGCGCATAAGCCACTCTAGGTATCGCCACCTGAGGATTCCCTGATGGCAATTGCACCGTTGGAGAGGATGTAGCATAATGCATCGCTGGAATCATCGGTTGTGCAGGTGTTGCCGATGCCACGGGAATCTTCCACCCTACATTGTTATCCTGGACCAATTTGGAATCAGCAGATGGACTTGGAGGCATACCGTATCCCCACCAGTCGACGGAAGTTGGCTGACTCTGGGTCACAGGTCTAGACATTGTTGACGCCACCAAATTTGCATTCATTTGAGTAATGTTTGCTGGGTCCGATCTTGGCGACGTGATCTCGTCGGCAGACCGGTTCATATGCGGTGAAGACACCCTTGGAACCGCCGATGGGATCATAACAGATGCCGATCCGAGTTGATGATACGCCGGATCAACATAATATGGTGCTTGTCTTTCCTTGAAAGTTTGCTTGACAACATTGTATACAGTATTGGACAGCACATTGGATTGGTTAATTAACACATGATTTAATGCAGAATTAACCATCTCTTGTAATTTACCAGGATCGGCGTCGAAAGTGATCTGTCGTGGCAACGACGGATCTTGCTTCTGGACTGCTTCGCCGATTCTGTTTAGGCTGAAGGACTTGAGATATAAGTGTTTGTACTCCTCCATAGCCCGCTCCATAGCTTGCTTATGATCATCTCTCATATTTGCTTCGGAGACTTCAATGACACTCTTCGGATTGATCCCAACAGTATTGTCCATTAAGCTTGTAATGGGCTAAACTGTGGTCAACAGATGTGATATGGTCCCACTGGGCGTGCCAAAAGAGGTGTTGACGCAAAAAATCGTCAGGATCTGCGAACACCTCGGGCTTATACCCGAATTCGATATCCAAGGGCGTGCCAGTCGATTTGACTAGTTAATCGACAAGAACAATAACTAGAACAAGATCTGAACGAGACAACGGCGATGCGCCCAGATGTCAAGGCTCAAACCTGATCAGGATAACTAGAGTAGAGCTGAACGAGACGACAGCGATGCGCCCGGACGTCAAGGCTCAGATTGCTCAAACGCGGAACTTGCAAGGGTTGACGGAGGTCGATGAGATGCAACCCGTCGAAACTTGAAGAACTCGTAGATAGACTAATACTAATGCGGTAAAGGTAAATTACTGGTAAAGTAGATAAAAAAGTAATTGATTTATTTGATATGCTTGGATATATTTTTCACGCGGCCCTTGGACACATATTTATACTCCTGTATGGGAGTTGTACATGGATACGACTCATACCTTCCTAAACAAAAACTTCTATTTTTAAGGAAATAAAACGACTCACGCTAAAGGAAACAAACGACTCGTGCAAGAGTCGGACTCGAAATAAATCTATTAATACTGACATGAAATCATCAACTTCCATATCTATCTCCTTCACGATGAAACCTTCCATCGGTAGACTTCCTTCAATCCGCAACTTTCCTCTATTGTCATCGACAGTTCTCTGCTGACGCCAGCTACTTCATCCCGCTTCCATCGGCATCATCATTCATCGGCAGCTTTCCGTCCTCATCGGCAATATTCCTCCTATCAGCAACAGGCTTTGGCTCTTATCGGCAACGCTTTCTTGCCTCCACCAGCAACATTGTAGCCTTCATCACATCGATAATGAACCTCAATTCTCATCGACAATGTTCTTCTTATCGGCAACATTCATATCTCTATCGGCAACATCCCCTTGCCTTCATCAACAGTGTCTTCCTGCCTCAATCGGCAACAAGTCCCTGTCTGCATCAGCAGCACTCTTGCCTTTATCGGCAATCTGACTGGTAATATCCCAATGCCGATAAGGAACGACAACCAACCTTTTGCCGATCGGCACGATCCTTAGATCATATTGACACGTGCCAAAAAACGGTGTCAACAGATTTGGATTAGGATTAGAATCCCTATTTATCTTACTCGAGGTATTCTATTTAGATTAGAGTAGAATTCTTAACCATACTTGTGTTCAACCCTCCATTATTTAATAGGGATTCTTAACCATACTTGTGTTCAACCCTCCATTATTTAATTTGGATTAGGATCTCCATTAAATAAGTAAGTCACTCTTTGTTATGACTTGCTTATTTAATGAATGGTCTACAAGAGTGACTTAAATTTAACTATGCTTGCACTATTTTTTTGGATAAGATGAGTGATTAAATTTGGTGTCAAAAAAGTTAAACAAATTATAAGTTGAAACGGAGGGAGTACATCCTTATTAGTAACTTATAATACCTTAATTTAATAAATGTTCAATGAACTTTTTATTTTTTTTTCTTTTTGAGGCGACGGAGCCGCGGAGTACTCCATAGTAAGGATGAAAACGGATCCGATACGAACGGATATCGCTGATATTGTATTTGTTTTTATGTTTTTATATTTCTGTTCAGATTCGGATTCGAATATGAATAGTATCGGAAATGTTAGATATGATACGATTAGATATCGACATCATAAATATACCGATTTTAGTTATTTGGATACGAATATGGTATCGGATGTTAATCTTTGGACTCGAATACGGACATGTCTAAACTCCTCTAAACGAATTCGGTTGGACAGACGGTCGAATAAATACCCGTACCGTTTTCATCCCTACCAGACTCAAGGCCCGTTATCGTTACGTCATGCTCCGGCCTGCCTGTAAATCCAACAGCGGCCCATCAAATGTTTATTTCAACAACCGCCGCGCGACTCTGAAAAAATTTAAACAAAAGCGAGGGAAACAACAAAAAAGGTGAATTTTTTTTTTCTTTCAAAGCCTCGAGAAACTTCTTCGTTCCCCATTCCTGTAGCTCCGCCGCCGTGATCCGCCATCCGCCTCCATTCGCCGTCCCTCGCTTGGCCCGGTACTGGTTTTCGTGCTTCTGGTTCACTCCCCGGCGGATTCCATGCCGATCGACGGGATGGGGTCCGTGGTCGCGACGGTGAGCGGATACCACGGCGACGAGCGGCTCAGGCTCGTGAACCACATCGCGGAAACCGGTGCCAGCTACGTTGGATACATGAGCAGGTCCATCACCCACCTGGTAACCCACTACGCATCGCCTGCTTGCTGGGCATCGATTTTTAGTTGGTTGATTTGATTCCACGCGATGAGAAACTGGATCTGGTGCGCGCTACCCTCGGGCAGGTGTGCTGGAGGCTCGAGGGGAAGAAGTACGACATCGCGAGGAAGCTGGGGACTCGCGTCGTGAGCCACTGTTGGTTCACGGAGTGTCTCAAGGAGAGCAGGCGCCTCCCAGAGGACCCCTACTTGATGATAAGGTATGGGCGATTTTTCTTCAACTGTTTTGAAATTGTGATATGATTATACATGTACTCTGTTGCTGTTTCACTTGTGCAAATCCATGTACAAAATGTGAAACTGGAAAGTGCAATTATGTTTCCACAGATGTGTTGCTTTGATAGAACGAAATTGCTGTGGACAGTTCTAAACCATTTCACGTTTTGTTCTTCGATTTGTGTCAACATGTTGACAGTATTTCCCAGATGAAACCTTATCTTTCCTTTGGATTAATAGTTGCGAAGAAGCAGGGACAGTCCCACTGTAAATAGAAGTCACAGATACCATCTTATTCTGTAAAATTGTGGGCTACTTAGAAAACCTCCATTTCTGCCTGGTACACAGTGGTGAAGAAGCAGGGCCAGTCCCAGAGCTGCCTGCTCGTTCCCGTACACAAGGCAAGAAAAATGCCATCATGGAGGACAGGGTTTTCCAAGAGTTACCTGATGATTTCTGGGACACTCCTCCAGTCAGAGCCAGCCATAAAGTTAAGCTTGATGATTCTGATTCTGATTCTGATTTTGAGTCTGCCCTACCAAAACAAGTAAGAATCATAACCTTCATTTCATTTTGTTCCTGCATGCAGACCCATGATGTTGTTTGTCTAATCCAATGCGCAATTCATCACGTTTCTCATATCTCCATTCTACTGCTTTAATGCTATGTCTAGCATATGTGTAATATTGCCTAATCATGGTTCAGCTAGAATCTGTTGCAGTAGAAATGATTCTGTAGGTATATGAGGGCAACAATTGTTGTGTATTAGAATATAAACTTCCATCTTTGCATGAAATATGGCTGCTGGCTGATAGAGCCGATAAGTCTGATTATATCCAATAATTGGTATTTTGTTAGCTGATAAGTTCAAATTTATGGATGGAATTTGACTGAATGGGGGAAAAACACGAGTTTGACCATTTTCCCAATTTAAGTCTGATATATATATTGGCATGTATAGTTTATAGGACCTCACCGATAACACCAACACTGAGAAAATATTGCTGAGATGCTGATAGAACAAATGCCACACATATCTAAGCTGAATATAAAGATACATAGCTCTCCTGCGTATCCGATAAAAGTATGTATTTCTTTGATTTGAATTGCCCATCTTTTACATTATATGTGCCCCTCCCTACATACCTAAGGCCTAAGCATAAAATTAGTTTCCCAAAAATTCTCGAAAGTGCACTGGGACCTGTGTTTATTCTTCTTTTAAAATTATGGCATTTAATACTTTTTTTTTGACTGTCCATTTAATACTTTTTTACCCTTCCAAAAACAACGATGTGTATTGCACTATATGTTTTCTGATGGAGCTTGGTTGACCTGCTGACTTCAGAATTCTGTTGGTGATGGAATTCTAAGAAAAACCATTCATCAGACTATAAGAAAAGAAGAAAGCGTATGAAGCATGTCAATACATCAATGGACAGAGATGTCTTAAACCTGCAGTGCAATGTGTCAAGTGTCATGGTAATATATATGTATGCAAGTTCATATTTATCAATCCATTCTTTTATTGAACTATAGCCTAGAAAGTTTAGGTGTCCTCTGCTTACTGTCCTGAAATATCTTAATTTGCAATAGAAGAAACAAATACCCATCTTTTTTTGGACTGCCAATTGTCCAAGGACTATTGGTTTTTGATTGGCATCACTGTTCAGACCGATTCAAATATTTTGGAGGCTGTATTGCAGATTAGAGAACAAGCCCATCCCTCCTTCTTGATGGCTGCAATTCTAATGTGTTGGTCCATCTGGACAGTTAGAAATGACTATATCCTCAAAGGAGTTCAACCAGGTGTGCAGTCTGCCAAAGAAACTTTCAAAAAGGAATTGAAGATTCTTTCCTTGAGGACTAAGACTAGATTCTCTCAAACCTTTGATATATGGATCCAGAACCTGTTGTAATTTTCCTTTCTGTTGTCTTTTTAGTCTCATTTTTTTATTTATGTTTTCCCTTTTGTTTTTGTAATGCCTCTGCTCTTTTGCTGCTTTAATAAAATCTCTGTAGGCCCCTCCAGCTTCTTAAAAACAATATATATCTTAATTTGTTTATAAACATCAGTTTTGTGATCCTCAATCCTGATAAAGCACCCTTTGGAAGGTTCACATTTTTGGTGCTCGGTTTTTGTTTAGTAATTATATTTGATGAACACACAATCTGGTAGGCGGTAGCTTATTCACATGAAGAAATGGCTTCAGTACCTTCTGTACAGTTGCATAAGGACTCGAAGCACAGCCCACCTTTATGGTGATAAGTATTGTTTTCTTTATGGAGGTGACATTAATTATTTTTTTGTGTGCTGTCCATGTTGGAGATTACAAAATCAATGTTGCGACCGCTGCATCTCATAGCTTACACCTGTTTGGGTAACATAGGTTTTGATGAATAAATTTGCACAGCTTGCTTCTTTTTAACTTTCACTTGTCATCATATTTTATTTGCAATCTTATGCACGTATCAAATGACAATGCAGGCAAGACAGCGCCTTAATGTGTCAAGTCATAAAACATCCCGGAGCACATCAAAGCAGAAGGAAAACTTGTCACGGTTGCTTCACAATGAAGTTCCTATCAGGATGGGAGAAAGGAACAATCTTACTGAAAACTTTGAAAGTGATAGTTTGTCTGTCAGCTTCAGCGAACCTCAAACTTCAGATACTCTGTGTGTAGAAGCTCAAAGAAAGTTTACCAAGACAAGCGCACGATCATCATCACTTCGACAAAGTACCCTGGATTCTCTATATGAATTTGGTGAAACTAGTAGGCATGAATTAAAGGAGACTTCAAGAAGCTTACTTCCATCTGATTTGTCAGGACAGGAACCAGCTTTCTGTACTCAGGAGCAAGTAGATAAATGTAGCCTTGGCACTGTAGCTGATGATGAAATGGGATATGATAACAAACCCATGGAAAAATCATCTAATTTAGAAAGGCAAGCAGAATTATCATGTGTCATATGCTGGACAGATTTTTGTTCTACAAGGGGCATCTTACCATGTGGACATCGATTCTGTTATTCATGCATTCAAGAGTGGGTGGATTGTCTGGTATGTATCAATTTGATTCTTGTTTATTGACCTTCGATTATATTAGATTCTTCATGTACTTTGGAGATGTATCTGTTTCCCTACTAGAACCTTAAGACAGTTGAGAATTTACTGATGCAGATTCAAGATAGCTTTATGACACAACTGAAAGAAATGATACCAACTCATAACATGTAGGAAACATAAGTACGAAATAAAAAAGAAACACAACTAATACATTCCATCCAATTAATGGCAAGTCTTGTGCCAGCGGGATTAGAAATAACCTCAATTTGCTACAGGTTATTTAGTTTTTTTCCCATCACCATTAATGTTCAACAAGAAATAGCTATTCTTAGAGCTGCATCCTTCGTTTCAGGCTTCTATGGGTAAAGTCTCAACATGTCCACTTTGCAAAGCCAGTTTCACATGGATCAGTAAGGTGGACGAGGCAGGCACCTCAGATCAGAAGATATACTCGCAGACCATTCCTTGTGAAGCTTCTACTGATGTTTTTGTGTTGGGCAATGAAGGCTACTATTTCTCTCGATCAACGGTGAGATCTTATTGTTCCATGTACCCTTTCTGCTTAAATCAATTGGATCTGCAATGCTTACCTGTCATGTAAATTGAATCTATTGTCTAGGCTGGGCAAGGAGCATGCTACCAGTGCCACTTCCGTGAGCCTGAGGAGCTTCTTGTAAGCTGTCACGTCTGCAGATCACAGTGGGTACACTCGTACTGCCTTGATCCTCCGCAGACCCCTTGGAGATGCATGAACTGCAGAGATCCGCGGATGCTGTTTCACTTGTATCGTTAGCCCCAATTAGGATACTCATGTCGAATTTTACCAGAGGCTCGGTTGACATTGTTGAAGGAAGTTACTGTATCAGGAGGCATGAACGTCATATCGGTTTGTCTCACTGAAGAACCAATAAGTTTGCAATGTAATTGCCAAGTTCCATTTGATGTCTTTACTCTAGCCTTGATTGCTAAGGGTGGATGCGAGCTTAATTGAACTCCAAACAGTATCTTCTTTGCATAAAGGACTGAATGGCAGATCTCTACGGCTTGTTTTTGCTGGACATATTATCTATCTATCAGTGAAATAATAGCACCGTTATTTTTGAAAAGACCATATCAAACGGAAAGTTGAACTTAGGATAACTATGCTCAATCACCACATATTTTTATTGGGACCCGGTAATTCGACATTTGATCGAGTGTCTAGCAGCCTAGACGTTCCTACCAGCCGCTTGACATATTCTTGACGTTCTTCTTCTATAGTCCTTACGAAGTACCAATACGTTCAAATGTGCTTTCAATAGTCTATCGATAATAGGGAAATACTATGGGCCTGGCTCAGCTTCACTAGTAAAGTTGTTTTTTTTGGAAAATAGTTTTATGAGCAACTTTTTAGGTGAAGCTAAACTATTTTGGAAAAAATGTTTGACAAAACAGTTTTACCAACTACTTTATGCATAGATATGAAAGAGAAAGGGGGAGAAAGTTGTGATAAGCTACTATTTTCAGCTTCACCCCACTTTGCAAAGCTGTTTTTCTTTATGAAAGGGGAGAAAAAACAGTTTTATGGGTAAATCTGTTTTAAAAAGATGTGTTTGACAAAAAACCCAGCTGTTGTAAGCTATACCAAACAGGCCATACGTCACTGTCGAGTGACGAGCTGAATTACACACGAGCACGACACGATGAGCCCATCCCAGCACACAAAGGCTGTATTTAGATCCCATCTTTTTCCCCAACTTTCTATCACATCCCCATCATATCGAATTCCTATTCCCCGTCACATCAAAATACCGGCACATATATGACGTACTAAATATAGATGAAATAAAAAACTAATTGCACAGTTTTATTGTACTTTACGAGACGATCATTTTAAGCCTAATTAATCAATATTTAGACAATTATTACCAAATAAAAACAAAATTGTTATAGTGTGACGTGACAAGTGCTACAAGATTTTTTTTCACCCCATTTCCAGGATCAAAACACAGCCAAAGTCACAAGTGGCAGGAGACGACGATCCCAAATTCCCAACGGGCAGCGGAAACTTGCCTTCCAAGCACGTCGCACGTGACACGTCGGAGGGCCGACGATCCAGTCGTGCAAGGATCCGTTCCACGCGGAAGGTTCGTTCCCGTGGGTCACCCCTCGCTGACGGCCCAGATCTGCCTCCCCAAAACTGGGCTTGCAATCTGGGCCATCGGTGGCCGGACCCTCTTCTTCTTGGCCTCTTCTCCTTCGCTGTCGCGCATCTTGCTCTCCGGTTCAGTTTTCTGGCTCCGATTCTCCCTCTCCCCCCACGGCCACACCTAAAGATCCGAATCTAGGGAGCGGTTCCACCACCCCTAAGATTCTCGTGGGCTCGTGGCGACCTCGCAACAACCTTGCTCTTCCCATCTTTACGGTTGCCGACGAATATCTTTTGCCTTCTCTCTCTGAGGCTGTTAGTCAGTCTGTTCTTGACTCTCCGGAGTTCCGCCCATTTGGATGTACCGGATTGGTTTCTGTGGAGCGGACAGAAATTTTAGGTTTCGTCTCCTAAACTCTTTAACTACCGTTGCTTTCTCCTTTCTCCTCTGATTTGCGTCGACACGCAACTGCTATAATTATCAGCGATTTCTTTTGTTCCACTCGATCCAGCCTTGTTGCTTTCCCTTAAAGGCGGTGTCTTTGCCAATCCACTTGTAGTGAGACAGATGTTTATTGGATCTAGTTCTTGAAGAAGATAAGATTTTCCTCGCAGATTATTCTGTTGCTTTGCTCTATCCTGTTTGATTTTGCCAGTTTTGCCCCCAATTTTCACTCGGATCAAGAGGACCCGAGCATTCTTTGATTTCTTTCCCCACAATGGCCATGTCGCTGAGCCGCTTCTCCCAGTGGATATGGCCGGGGAGTAAAACTAGAAGCCGCAGAGGCCGCGAGCCACCGGCGTTGAGCACGGCCGTGACGAAAGGCCTCTTCCCGGACTCCCCGTCCGGGTTCCGGGAGCCAGACGCCGTCGGGCACCAGGGCTCCGGCGCGGCACGGCCACGTAAGGGCAAGATCCGCCGGCGCGGCGGCCGCCCGGAAGATAGGGTCGACGGCGAGCACGGCATGGTTATCGTGCAGTCCGACGGCGACGGCTGCCTGTCTGACTCGGACTCCGACGGCTCCGACTGGTCCATCGGCTGGCTCGAGCCGCTCGCGCCGGACCTCCAGAGCGACGCGGACTCGGAGGGCAGCTTCGCGGTCCTCGTGCCGTGCTATCGACACGGGCGCGCTGACCGACATGCCCGTCCTGATGGTAGGTTCCCTGGTCCTGGTGGTGTCGCCCACGGCGGCGTTTCTGGTGAGCTGAATATGCTGTTCTTTCTTCATTGATGACTACTAGGTGTAGTGCAGACTTCAGAGTAATTGAGTAGGTGGATAGACAGTAATAAGTACTAATTAATTACAGTACATTGTAAAACCTGTTTGTTTAGCCTGTTAAACTGATGCCCTAAAATTGGCAAGTTTCTAGTTATCAGCTGTTGAATGCTTTTGCCAGTATTGTCTAGGCATATAGTATAAATGTACAATCTATGAGGCCACAACAGTACAATGAGCAGCAGTTTTAGTGCAGGTGAAACACTTGCATTACTGAGAGCAGAAAAAGAACAGCAAGAGTTGTAATCTTGGGTGTATGTGCCTATCAGCATTTAAGTTTCCTACAATGTCTACTGTCAGCACTGAAGTTTGTTATAGTTTTCTACTGTTGATAGTCATAGCACAACTTACCGTGGCTAATTAAGGTTACCATATGATATGAATAGGACATAGCTGTACTTGATACATGATTGTTTCCTCTTTGTTTGTTATGCTGCTGTAGTGCCATGATCATTCATACATGCCATTTACCCAAAAAACTATCCCATTAGTAGTATCCCTCATTTTTTTGTATATCGTGTGGTGTTCCAAGTTCCAACTAATAAGGTTGGTTAGTGATGTTGTGAATCAAGTCAATTGCTGAGTTTGCTCGGAAACCTGTAATGAATGTGTCATACTCATAAGTTTTTCTATTGTAGTCATAAATTTATCAGACACCTTGAACCCACCAAAAAATTGGTCAGCAGTACATACGCAAACGGCACAGCTGTTTTTGTTCTTGGAGATGTGCGCTGTCGCCTAGTCTCTGTTAATTTTGTTTCTAGTTTCTAAATTTGGATAGCTTCAATACTGCAAAGCACTGAGCTTGGTCCTACCATACAAATTAGTAGTGGTCCATTATTGCTTGCTAGTCTCAGCTTTAGTCCTACACATCCACTTTTTCCGCGTCTTCTCAAATACATATTGTAAGAGGCCGGCAGGAGGGGCTGCCTGGGCTTGGCCTCCCTCCCCCCCCCCCCCCCCCCCCCCCCCCTTTCCTAGACTCTCCATTAAGACGTATGCCACATATCTTACTATTACCATTGATAAGTCGTAGATGTGAGGCATTGATGATTAGTGGGGAGTCAAACAGGGAAAAAATTCATTTTGTTCTCCATCTTGCCTCGTACCCCAACCCCCCTCTCCCGCACACCTCTCTTCTGTTTTTATTAGCTCACTTGCTGCTGCAGTCATGACAAACTTTGAGAATTCAATCTGAGCATCCCATCTCTAACAATTGTAGTGTTCTTTGCATCAATTGAGACACATAGAAATGGTTTTGTGTTAATCCTCCCTAGGAAGTATCTAAGTTGATAATTTTCAATCCTTTATCGATCCTGTATTTGTTTGTTCATTTGGCTTATCAGATTTTCTGAATTTGACCTAGTTGGTAATCTCCATGGATTTTTGTTTTAATTTATTTACAACTGGAAAAACATGCTCTCTACCTGAACCGCAATTACGTACAATCTTTATTGCACTATTCTACCATTTTAATATCAATATCCTAATATATGTATATATATATATATCTCAAATATTGTTGTCTATACTTCAATCAAGCTTATATGTCCAAATATAGTTATGGTATTTGATCATTTTTCCTGTTTTTATTATTTCGATTGTGAGCAGAATTACTGCCTCAAATGCAATCCTTCTGATGTTTGTCGTTTGTCTCTATTCTGTAGATAACAATAATTTTGTGGAGCAATGGGTGTCTTCCCTTCAGAACTGATTTCTCCAGTTCCATTCTTAGCTGGCTTTAATGTATATACAGTATTGTTACATTCAATCTGTCATATTCCTCATGTGGGAAAGGAAGAGGCCAGAATTAAAAGGGGACAGGAAGAGGCCAGAATCACAGAACAGAACAATAGCAGTGGATTTTTTTTTATTTAAAAAAAGCAATGGATGGTGTATCTTTTTTCCTGAAGTTCCAAGGCTATGGTATTGAGTAAGACCATCGTGAGAATCATGATTTGTGATTGGTATGAAATGTATGACATTTCTGACAATGGAGCAATGAATTGATGTCCTCATTATCCCATATTCTTCTAAGCTCTAGAAATACTTGTATATACAATCATGGTGATTACGTCATTGGCATGATTATTCTTCTGTATTAATGAACAACTGGAACTGAACTCTTATGGATTCCATGTATCTTGTGTATCGAAATTATTTTCAGTTTTGTGAATTGCTTTCATTGTCAATCTGCTGGCGCATGGATGTTTTTTTATCCCTCAGTACTTTGACTATCGTATGAATACTTCAACAATCTGTTCTGCCATTTTCCGAACAATTTTAGCAAAATGTATAAATCTTGGATGTTGTGGCATTCTGTATCATGTCGATATTTTTTTTTGGGAAAATTTGCTAGCGGATACCAAAAGTGGAGGTTGTTTGCTAGCGGATACTCAAAATAAAGCCAAATAAAGCCATTTGATAGAAGACACTCTTATTCTTGATAATTTTGTTCTTGTTCTTGATAATTATGTTGTTGGACACTGTGCCCCTTATTATATTCATTTCCACTGGTTGAGGACAGAAGAAGGTGGAGAAACGTCATTCTTGCCTTTGCCCTTGCTCTCAGGTCCTCTCGCCGAGCTGGAACACTATCTCTGTATGGCGAAGTTGTGGATCATGGTCGGCTCCTCCATCGAGATCTCCACGTGGTCGTCGGGTTGTGAGTAGAACATATGTACATCCTTTTTCATCAGCAGGCTTTTGGATCCATTTTTAGGTTTGTTCGCTTGATCGTTTTGGTGGCTAAGAGCATAGTTAATGGTAGAGCCAAGTACTTAGCTATAAGTCAACTGTCAAGAGTCAAACTATACAATAATTAGACTCTTACTTGACTATAAGCTTTCTTTATTATAATATTATTATATGTTTCTATTCTCTCTTCTATCTCTTCTATCTCTTCTCACAACCATATATATTGTGACCCACTAATGCCTATGCATGCGTGCCCAACTTGGTGCTAAAACAAGAGCCAAACTCTCTTCTCTCTCCTTCCTTCTCTCCTCTACATCATAAAAAATGCTGACTAGCTTGGCTATAAGTCCATTACTGTATCTGCCCTGATAAGTCAGTTGGTGCTGTTTTTGGCTAAGCGAATAGGGCGAAAGAATGTAGAAATACCTTAAAATGGCTCAAATATGGCTGCTTGGCGTCGAAGATGAGTGTGAAGAGCTCATCGGAGCCTGGGTCCAGCTTCGGGTGCGCGATCATGGACATGCACCCATGCTGCCTGTCGAAGTCGTAGCGCGACCCATGGTGCACAACGGAGGTCGCCGTCGGCGGTGACGCACACCTGGTACTGGAGGTCGTCCTCAAGAGGCTGGGACATGGCGAGGAGTTGGCCGTACATGGTGAAGAGTTGGCCGTTGAACTAGATGAGCCCGGTGTTGGCCATGCCCGTCCTGCAGGAAGGGGCGACGAGGCCGTAAAGTCCACGTGCTTGGAAGAGCGTGATGACTGAGTGCCTGAAAGGATCAAGATGCCCAAGAGGAGGGGGGGGGGGTGAATTGGGCTTTTAAATTTCTAAAGCAATATTAAAACCTAATAATGCCAATCACCCCCTAGTGCCTACCGGATGTGTGTCCTAACTAGAAAGCGGTAACAAGACATATGAATTAAAAGACAACCTAAGCAATTCTAGTAGGAATCGAAAGAACACAAACGGAAAGGTAATGCAGAAAATGTAAAGAACTAGGGAAAGAGAATTGTTGACACGCGATGTTTTCCCGAGGTATCGAGGAGTCAACACTCCCCCTAGTCCTCGTTGGAGCACCTCGCAAGGTATAGCTCCCCCTCTACCCGCGCAAGGGTAGAGTGCTCTCTACGGGTTGATTCTTCGCCACTCCGGCTCGGTGAATCGCCCACAACCGATCACAGAAGCTTGGAGAAGAGCCGTCGACAATCTTCCGGCGATCACTTCCTCCGAACACCACCAAACCGTCTAGGTGTTGTCGAACACCAAGAGTAACAAGCACAAGACCTTAACTTGACCAACTCAAGGCTAGGAAGGTGGATGGATGCACACTTGTCACTCCTAATCACTCTAGGAGGGGAGAACAAGATGAACTCTCTCAAATATCTCCCTCACTAGGCACTTGGCTCTCCAAGAACTCTCTCTAGGTTCCTTCAGCTGAAACAATGGCCAAGAGAGGTCTCAAGGACGAAGAGGGAAACTATAAATAGTCCTCACCTCCAAAACTAGCCGTTTCTTGCTTTTCTCTTTTTTGCGTAGGCGTCGGACTAGTCCGGAGACCAGACCGTCGAACCATGCCGAGTGGTCCGAAGCCTTTCCTCAGTTCAAACTCCAACTGAAACAAGCACCGTCGGACTACTTGCCATAGTTCGACGCCCTGGTCCGGAGCCAGGGTGCTCACTGAGTGAAACCTTCACCTGATTCACGAACCTCCGGACTACTTGCCATAGTCTGGTGTCCTGGTCCGACACACTGATCCGGAGCCAGGGTGCTTACTGAGTTGGAAAACTCATTTGCCTTGAAACGTCAAACTAGCCGTCGGACTAGTCCGGAGCCTTATATCTGGCTCTCTTTGTTGGGGATATTACCTCGGCATATCCCCAGGGACCTTATGGGCCTGCCGACTAGACGACGACCCAGCCCACGAGGCCTTGCAGCATGCGACCAACCCGTCGTGCTTGTTCGCCAAGAAGGATTCTGATAGATAGGCTCGGATCCCTTACCTAAAGGGACCGATCGTAATCTGTTAGGATATGAAAACTGTAACCCTGCTCCCAGGCTATATAAGGCGAGCAGGGACCCCCTCCAAAACGATCTCTTAGACCCCTCGTACAATCCCCTAGATCGCATCTACGGGTCTTGAACCTAATACTCATATCAATCCAGCCACCAAAACACAGGACGTAGGGTATTACGACGATTTGCCGACCCGATCCTGTCTAAATCGCCGTGTCTACGCTCTCTGTGTTACGCTTGATCGCTGTCGCCACACCTCCGCCTACAATCTACTACCGTGGGGTACCCCCTAGGTAGATTGCGACGCGTATTTCGTCGACAGTTGGCGCGCCAGGTAGGGGGTGTGTGCATCGACCTCATGACTCGTCAAGCGGTTACGTTCCCGGATTCGATGATCCTCCCGACGGCGGGCACCGTACTTCAGATCGGATCCATCTCCTGGACCGTCGGATCCGTCCCATGCGGGGCAGACGCGCCACCGCTCGCGCGTCGTCCTGTCACGCCGACATTCCACCCGCGAAAGAAGATCAGCACCGACAACCTGATCGGCGCCATCGACCGCTCCAGCGCCAAGATCACCGAGTGCATCGACCTCGTCCAAACGGCGCGACGCCGACTCCCCGACCACCACGGCCGCCGACCACACGATCACCGAGCCACGACAAAATCAACAACTGCAGCGACTAGGGGCACCCGCCTCCCTCTAGCAATGCCTCATGGCCTCCACAATCAGGCGGCGATCTTCCAACGCCAGGTGCTCCGATTAGTATTCGACCAGACCCCGACGCCCCCATCGTGAACACCGTCGTCAGCTCCGAGGTCCCCAGCGACTCCGAGCAGGCAGTTTCCCTTGATGGCATCATCTCCCCAGATTCCATCACCAGCACAGGGACCGAAGTCGCCAGCCCATCTAGATCCATCGACAGCTTCCTAGAGTTCCCGCAGGCTTCGGAGGGATGATTTTTCAGGTCTCCACCGATAGTGTCATTCCTGACAACGAAATAGACGCCGAACGCGCCGCGAGAGAACAGCGCAACGCTGGCCGAGCGCAGAGGCGCGACGACGACGAACACCGCGAAGAAGAAAGGCGCAACCAGGAGCGTCTCGAGCAAGAACGCATTGCGCGAGAACAGCGCGAGCGGGATTAGAGGCATCATGGTCAGCCACCACGGCACAACCTCCAGTACGAGTTCGAGATGATGGGCGACGTCCCGGTATATTCAACCCCCAGCGCCAATCTAGCGGCAGCCGTTTGCGAGCTGTCCAAACTCCAAGGTACACCCATGGTTGAGAAGATAGACGCCCATATCAAGGTGGCCTCACTCCAGGTAAAAAGGAAGCAACGGGTGCGCGAATCCTCCGGTTAGTTCCACAGCAGGAATCACTCACGAAGCCCTCCAAGAGGATCTCCAATCGCGACGAAGAAGACCACGACGAGGCCCTCCATGGTCGAACACCGGAACCTGTGCACTAGATCCCCCCGAGGGATCGAAGACAGAGACCACCTCGACACGACGACAGAGAAGACATCAGGATCCGGCGCGGTCGATCACCAATGCCAGCACGCTGGAGCCCCCCGAGGCAGCGCCGACAAAGATCGCCAAGGTACGATGATGATGAGCACCACAACCCCAGGCGCAATCGAGCACCAACACCATGAGCCACGGGAGGACTGCGCCTCTTTTCAGCTCGCTTGCAGGCCATCCGTTGGCCCCAGAACTTCAGAGTGATATCAGTGGAGAAATACGATAGCAAGGTAGATCCCGAACAATGGGCCTCCACGTACGAGATCGCTGTGCATGCCACTGGCGGAGACCAGGACGTAATGACTAGTTACCTACCAGTAATGTTATCGACCTCCACCATCAGTTGGCTCCAGAAAATCCCGGACGACACCATTGACAACTGGGAGGATCTCAAGGAGATTTTCATCGAGACATACAAAGCTACGTGTATCCAACCAGGAACAAGTTACGACCTAGAGACCGTCCGCCAGAGAAGCAATGAAAGCCTCCGAGAGTATATCAAACGTTTCTCCGACAAGCGCCTGAGCATAACAGAGATCTCCGACCCAGAAGCCATCGCCATCTTCTCCAACGGTCTACGGGTGGACGACCTCCGAAACAAGTTGGCCCGAAAGAACATCAAAACCATAGAGCAGATGATGATGGTTGCGAACCCCTATGCCCACCAAGACGACGCCACCCGACGCAGAGAGAACAGACGACGTTACTCCCGTTCTTCGGAACGTGCAGGGGATAACAACCGTCGACTAGATTACCGGAATGAGAAGGGGCCCAGCGACCACCGTGACTATCGCCCGGGTAACGAAGAACGCCGACCTCAGAAGTACGACTACAGGCAGAACAACCGATATGTCGCAAGCACGGATGCTTGCCCAAAGAAGAATTACTACGAAAGCTACGAGAAGATCCTCGATGGACCATGTCCCATACATAAGAACTCAAAACACTCCTTGCGGAATTGCGAGCTCATCGAGATGACAATGAAGGACAAAGCAGACAAACGACAGAAGATGGATAACGACGACAGAGGCAAGGACCAAGGACTGCTAGTGCTAGAGTTCCGACCAGCTTTGACGACGTACTCGATATTTGGGGGCAGCGTCCTCGTCCAAGGGGAAAGAAGGCGTCGCCAAACCCGCCATGACGTGTATTCCCTCTCCGCCATTGAAGGAAATACAGCTGAAGCTCGCCCTGTCGATTGGTCGAATCAACCAATCAGTTTCTCCGGAGAAGATGAGTGGACGAATTACAGATATCCAGGTTGCTTCCCACTGATCATCAATCCAACCATCATGACTTGCTGCTTCAGGAAAGTCCTAGTCGACGGCGGTAGCGCCATCAACATCATCTTCGCCGATGCATTCCGCCAGCTCGACTACTCAAAGAAAGATCTCCTCCGAGCAAACCTCTCCTTCTAGGAATCATCACGGACAAGGCATCAACACCGATAGGACAGATAACCCTACCCGTGTAGTTTGGCGACAAGAACCACTTCAGGGTCGAGAAAATCAACTTCATCATAGCCGACTTCGAGACAACCTATCATGCAATACTGGGCCGTCCGACACTTGCCAAGATAATGGCAGTCCCACATTACACGTACATGGTATTGAAGATCCCAACACCGTAGGGCATCCTCAGCCTCCGAACCAACCTGAAGATAGCATACGAGTGCGAGCAATAAATGATCAACGCCATCGAGAAACTTTACGCCCTCGACATATACACCACCAGCGACAGCAACAAACCCGCCGCCAAGAAGCAGAAAGAAGCAGAACCAACAAAGGCCATCGCCAACCTTGCCCGCGACCAGGAGCAGAAGCTACCACCATCGGACGTTGTGTAAGGAGTTCCGAGTATAAGAAATAGCCCAGTAAATGTGTACTAGGTGTCTCCTCATCAATGAATAAAAGGTGATTTGTCTCCTACATATCGCGTATAACCGAACCGACTTGTGCAAAACTCCCACGACGTACGACGACACTCGCACAAACGCCCGCGGCATACGACGACTTGTGCAGAACGCTCACGGCATATGACAACACGTGCGACAAAGCCTACAACATTCAACGGCCTCTCCAAAACACTCCCATAGTGTTCGACGACCTCGCCAAAAATGCAATAAGGCGTTCTCCAAACAGCCTGACCGTGATCAGAAAGCTTCCGAAGCTAGCCTGCCGGTTAACCATAGCGAATAGAAGTAGCTACCTTAAGCGCTATGATTACATCGACAGGCCTCCCCAGCAGTATTTCCCCAGAAGCCGGGCGATACTGCTGAGGTCGGTAGCCATGAGATCGCGCGCCCAGATCCTGTACACGACCACGATACGGTCGGTGACTCTACAAGCAACATGACTTTACGCCCAGCGTCTGTAGGAACGATCTCCACAGGCCCAAAGTCACGCCACGATCGAGCCTCTCGGAAAAAGGCCTTGTCCATGGCATCTCCCTAAGCGTGCATGAGCTGTTTGCCCTCTGCGCCGTGGGTTGTCACTGCGCGCCTCCTTGGGAGTCCTTATGTATCCTACGCGTGCAGTGGCGCTAGCCCTACGATATGGACCATTTGAGAACCAAGGCCGAATGTTTTGTCGCTACGGCTCACGACTTAGCAGGCAGGACAGGATATACAAGTGAAACAAAAGCTCACCGCCTGATATATAACAGCTTTGCAATTTTTCACTTATACATCCAACCACTTGTACACAGGAGGCGAAACATAGCTGTCACGCAGCAAAATAAACGACGATACAATGCCCTGGCACACCGAAAGGCAACACTCCAGATGGAGCGCCCAACAAATTACAGCCTCATCCTTCTAATACGATAAGCGACCACTTCACTAATATTCCTAGTCCAGAGATCGAACTCATGCCGAATCTGACATTGCATACTACAGTACATGATGATCCCTGACATATGACCGCCCACCGGGCCAAAGCGACGACACTCCTCCTAGATGAAAAGATGAGGCTCGACGACGATCACCAAGTCTGGAACATCTTCTGGGGCACGAATCCACCACCGCTTCCAGATGACATGAAGATCATCGCGAGAACGCTATGGTCGCAAAATCGACCGTCGGGAAGAGCACCGCCGCCAAGACATTCAATGAGGGCACGCGTCTCCAAGTTCGCTGAATCTGCATAGTACAACATCATGGCCCTAAAGTACATCGCGGCACGATCCCCAGCAGCCACCGCCTTAGCAATAAGAGATTGCCCAACAGGGTCTTGCCCCCACAGCATCAGCAGCTCCAGGCCATGAAAGAACAGAGCCTCCTAGTGGTCAGCATCAAGAAAGCGTTGCTCGAAGGCGGTCTCCAAAAAAGGGAAGTAGGGCCGATAGTAGTCCTAGACGTGGCGAAGGGACAGAAGCCGAATCGTCGACGGGTCGTCGTAGAAGTCACGGAAGCGGCGACAGATTGGGCGAATCTTAACATACTCGCGCACATTGTCGTCGTCGTCGATCACACACAGAAGAATATGAAACAACATCTCCTTTGGCAGGGCCAGCAAGGCGGCAAGATGTGCGCCCCCACCCTCCATCAAAACTGGCATAGATTAAGCATTGATAAAACCCTACCAAGAAGTTTGCGACTAAGCAATGCAAGGGTAATCGACACAATAAGGATCGGAACTCACCTGGATCTTCACGAGGATATATAGCCGAACCCCCGTCCCGATCAATGAAGTCGCGCCTCCTCGAATCCTACACGCGCTCGGATGAAGACCAAAAGACGCAAGCATTCCTGTTTCGCCACCAGTTCCCCCTTTATACAAGCGGCGCGACGCTTCGCCTTCAAGGGTTTTTGGGAAACCGCAATGGCCAAATACAGAACCGCCACGACACCAATTCCCCATGCCATGTTCTAGGCCGTAAACCACGATTTTAATTTGGCCCAGTAACCCACTTCTCATTATACCGTATTTCCTTCTAAAGATATTTTCCTAGGATTGATTTGGCTAATAATTTTTCACGACTAACGCTACAGTCCCGGGGACTGGGTGCAAGACTCTGTTACGACTTCTTTTTTGACAGGAACAATAACACAACTACAACACACCAGTTAACAAGTCTTGCAGGACATTTGCTACAACGCCACTCGGAACTTCGCCGGAGACAAACGACGACTCGGCCACCTGCTCGCAGGCCCGGCCAGACTCGGGGATTCCGTCTAGTAATACACCGAGCAAGGCTCGGGGACTGTTGCAGCGGCACAGGAGTGGAAACGTGGAACATCAAAGAACCCAGGGACTACAACCCGGGACTGCGAATGAAGCAACATGATCCTGACACAAGAATTTTTCACCTTCTCGCATCAGGCTCGGGGACTACGGGTATTCGCAGTCGTTTTTATCAAACTCATAATTTAGCATTTTTTCTATAAATCCTGATACAAGACCTTACAAGTTTCTTACATCAGGCTCGGGGACTGCGGGTATTCGCACTCATTTTTTGCAAAACTCATACTCTACTCGTTATTTACACTTATCCGTACATTTTCTACCTTTATAAAGCTTGACACCACGTGCATACTTCACCTACTACCAAGCTCGGGGACTAAGTGGGTACACTTCACCTTATGGTGAATGTACTCATTTCCTTCTCGACAAACCTCTGCTGTTTCCTGCGGTCTTCTTGCAGAGCTTAAGTGGGTACACTTCACCAGGGAACAAGCGTTCAAAAGTTTTTTTCTTCTTCAGCACACCACATCCTCTGACGGGTAGACGCAACATTCGTCAAAGGCGACCAACTCACACGCCAAGCTGCAACACCCTCGACCAGTTCGGCCTGGTCGAGAGGCTTCCCCAAGCGATGCCCCAACCAGATAGCCTGGTCGGGACTCTGTAACGATGACTTCAACCAACGCCGACTAGGTGTACACCTCCGAAGAAGATGTTTCTGACTCGCGGGAAGGATATAACGTGCTCGGGGACTTGTTGGGGATATTACCTCGGCATATCCCTAGGGACCTTATGGGCCTGCCGACCAGACGATGACCCAGGCCACGAGGCCTTGCAGCACGCGACCAACCCGTCATGCTTGCCAAGGACTCCGAAGAAGCCTTGTTCGCCAAGAAGGATCCTGATAGATAGGCTCGGATCCCTTACCTAAAGGGATCGATCGTAATCTATTAGGATATAAAAACTGTAACCCTGCTCCCGGCTATATAAGGCGAGCAAGGACCCCCTCCAAAACGATCTCTTAGACCCCTCGTACAATCCCCTAGATCGCATCTACGGGTCTTGTAACCTAATACTCATATCAATCCAACCACCAAAACATAGGACGTAGGGTATTACGACGATTTGTCAGCTCGAACCTGTCTAAATCGCCGTGTCTACGCTCTCCGTGTTACGCTTGATCGCCGTCACCACACCTCCGCCTACAATCTACTACCGTGGGGTACCCCCTAGGTAGACTGTGACGCGTATTTCGTCGACACTCTTCTTCTGACAGGGGCCGTCAGACCATTCGCCTATGGTCCAACGCCTTCTAGACAGGTGGTCCGGAGCTCACTTACACTAAGCTGGCGCCTAAGGCAGGACCGTCGGACTACCTTGCATGGTCCGATGCCTCCTTGGCAAACTGGTTCGGAGCTCTTTTCTTCCCCTATTTTAACTCTTTTTGCTAAGTCTTTTAAAGGGGTTTTGCTCCTACCATCTCAAGGGCTATTAGCAGGGTCTCTAGGACTAGTTGTGACAAATGTGCATACACTGATTCCCAAACTCTCCTAGGTCAAGCTACTAACCTCATACCCCCCTTTATAGTATGGTCAAAGGAAAAACAAAGTCATAGCTATACTTAGTGCCCTTCTCAACCTTATGGCACTAAGAACTAGCCTAGTCTTCAACTTTAATCTCCATCCTTTCAAACCGAAACTATTTCTATCTTGGGGGCATGAATATCCATTAAGCCCATTCATAGCATCACTAATGACCTAACTCAAATGATTTTGCCTCTGCAAAACACATGTTAGTCATAGTGACCTAGCATTGTCATTAATCGCCTAAACACAAGGGACCATGATTCTTCAGTGCCCGGACAGCTCACCAATGGCCTTGGGAAACACGACCCTTCCCAGGGCATGCTCATGTCACAGTCTCGCTGTCTCGGTGAAACGGAACATGTAGAACTTGGCGTCGCCATTGCGGATGCGGACCGCGTTCACCATGCCGTCGAATAGGTGGTGCCCCTCAACCGACTCGAAGTAGGGGTTAGTGTCGTTGTGCACGTACACGTCAGAGATGAAGGGTGAAATGTCTCTGGAGACAGGAAGCGACTGCACGGGCGGTTCCTCACCGATGGGTGCGAAGTTGCCCGTGATCTGCAAGATCAGGTTCGCTGACCGAGGCAACGCAGGGGGCCACTCTAGGAGGTTTGTGATCACCACGCTGTCCTTTAATGCGTGAAGCGCTACCGCCGTTGCATGCTACAGGAATCTCAAGCCTTTCTCATCCTAGCCGGTCACGAACGCAACAGTGGGAACTAGAGCGGGCATGGGCGCAATGGGCACCGCTATCTTTGGGGGTGCGACGTAGCGGTAGCGCATGGTGGTCGCTTGAAAGGTCTAGGAATGGCTAGAGGGGGGTGAATAGCCTAATTAAAATTTTTACAACAACACTTAGCAAACTTGTTAGAATAAAACACGGCTTAAAGCAAGTTTGCACTAGCACTACTAAGGTCGGCAAGCCACCTACCACAATTCTAGTTACTAGCAAGATATGTCCTATGTCACACACAAGAGCTAGATAACTAGTGATTCTAGACGAAGCTACACAAGCTAAGCTAGAAGCTCTACTTTGCAAGAATGTAAAGAATAGTAATGCAAAGCTAGAGATAGAGTGGTTATACCACAACGGAGAGAAGAGCCAATAGATAATCAATCACAATATAAGAATCCTCGGTAGAGACAATGTGACACAAGATTTTTTACCGAGGTTCACTTGTTTGCCAACAAGCTAGTCCTCGTTGTGACGATTCACCTACATGGAGGTTCACGCGCTAATTGGCATCACACGCCAAACCCGTCATCGGGTGCCGCAAAACCAACACAAGATAGGGATCCACAAGTCACGCGCCA
This sequence comes from Microstegium vimineum, assembly GCA_022036555.1. Classification (NCBI taxonomy): domain Eukaryota; kingdom Viridiplantae; phylum Streptophyta; class Magnoliopsida; order Poales; family Poaceae; genus Microstegium; species Microstegium vimineum. The sequence goes on from CM039135.1 coordinate 30,904,116, forward strand.
TCCATTAGAGATGTCTTTTGCGAACTCCCACGGGGAAGACTCAAGAACCCCTCACAATCCACTGATCGGAGCCGGAGGACAATCACCTTCCTTTGCTCAACAATCCTCGTCGCACCAAGCTGTCTAGGAGGTGGCAACCTCCAAGAATAAGAAGAGCTTCCGCGATGACGACGATCACCAAGTGCCACTAGTATGCAATCAAAGAGCAATGCACTTGTATTCACTCAATCTCTCATGAATTATGCAATTGTGTTGAGAGGAATGAGTGGTGGGCTTCTAACAAATGAACGCTAGTGTATGAGTGATGAAATTATGCAAGAGCTGCCCCAAAGGGCCGACCATACAACCTTATATAGCTCACACTCAAACACAAGCCGTTTATCCTTCAAAACAGAGCCTCTGCGCGACCTCCGGACACACTTTTCACAGAGGGTCCGGACCATCATCTGCGTCCGGACCCACCACCTGCCGAGAGCCAACGACTCTGAGTCACCAACTGGACACGACCTCCGGATGCACGTGAAGCGCCGTCCGTACCATGCCTCCTGCGGCCGGTCGAGCCTCCCTTTCAAACAGCTTCTTCCCGCGCATGCCTCTGCGCGCCACATGGCTTCGGACGCACGCAACTGTGCGGGTCCGGACCAACGCCTCCCGTGTCCGGAAATATAATTCCGAGCGCCCGAGCGCACCCGAGAGCACCCTTTTCACTTCTTTCACTCCGGATGCAAGTCCGGTTCCTCATCCAGACTATCACTAGCGTCCGGTCCCTTTCATGCAGAGAGCAATGCCTCTCCGGACGCGAGTCCGGAGCTCAGCTCCGGTCAACACCTAGCGTCCGGACTCCTGTTCACCAACAACTCTGCCTAGGGTTTGCTTCCGGACCCATGCACCATGGTCCGGACAGCACACGCCCTAGCGTCCGGACCCTGCGTCCGGACTGCTTTTCTCTGCCAAACACAGCCACCAACTTATCCCAAGCTTCCAAGAGCCAACACTAAGTGATCTCAACACTTGTGGACATGTGTTAGCTTTTAGTTCACATATTTCTTGGAATTAGTTGGTTGTTTCACTAGTTCAATTGATTTTAAATGCAATGCAATGAACCTAGTGGCACATGATAACCGTAATCATTCGCAGGAGCTCCCTCCTTGATAGTATGGCTATCTATCCTAAATGTGATCACATCCTCTATGATGTCTTGATCACCAAACCGAAAATGGGTCCTATATCACCTTTGCCTTGACACCATTTTCCTTTCCATCTCCTTCACCATGATAGAGCTTGTGCTATCCACTTGATCCACCTTGCTCCATCACATGGTATGTACCAACATATCTCATGATTCACACTTAGAGATCCAAGGTTAGTACTTTAAATAGGTTTCATCAATTACTCAAAACCAAAACACAAGGGAACTCTCAATCTCCCCCTTTTTGGTAATTGATGACAACCTTTCCATAAAGATATGAAATATAATCATTTTGAACTTGAGTTGCTTGTCCAAGCATTTTAATCAAAGATTTTTAGATTTGGACAAGTCACACAAATTCGGTTTTGGTAGTTATTAGCTCCCCTACATATGTGCTTCTAGAGTTTGGTTCAAGTATAACACATATGCATAGATAGACAATGTGGAGAGTAAATAGCTACCAAATGATGCTAAGGTTTAAGAGTAGACCTTTGAAGCATGATACCATCGGAGTGCGGAATTTAGAATCACCCTTAGCACCATGATTAGCTAGACACCACTTGAACATTACTAGAAAATATAATCACTTGAAAGTTCATGGGTTAGAGCTAATCAACCAATGCATGCTAGTTGATCAATCATCATTCATTTTGAATCACTAGCAAACACCACACAAGCATGAATATTTGAATTTAAAGTACTTGTGCAACAATACATATGAGGATGCAAGCATTCATATGCAACAAATTGTTCATGAGCTTGTTCCCCCTATTTGTATGTTCTTTTCAAAATTGATGTTTCATTTTCTTCCCTTATCTTTCAATTTCTCCCCCTATATCCCTTTGGTCAATTTTATATCTTTTCACAATTTCTCCCCCTTTGTCATCCAATTGACACAAAAAGGTGGGACCAATTATAGATATTCCAGTTTTACTCCCCCTTAGAGTGAGATAGGGTGAAAGATTATTTTCAACTTTGGTTTGAACTAAGCTACTTGACCAAGATATTTAATTCGGTTTAAACCATAGACAAACTTGTTCACACATGCTAAGATGGTTATCTTGCCTATGTTGAATTAAACCTTAAGGTTCATAGATATAGAGCAAACATTAGGATTGCAAGCACATCAACATGTCATATGCCACCACTAGATCATATCAACTCATAGAAGCAATAGTGGTACCATATAAGCATCAAAGACATTTTGGTTTTTCATGAATGAGCCGGGGAATCATGAGTGGATGTCTATTTTGCTCTACCCCAAGTTCTAGCAAAGTATGCATAAATGCTTTCAATCAACTTGTACCTTGCTTTGTTGGAGTAGAGGCATGCCATATAAGTGCGGGTGCATCAACTAATGTTGGAGAAATTAAGTATGTTCAACTCATTCCTTAGCTTGCAAACCTCTTTTCATTAGTGGCTTGGTAAAGATGTCGGCCAATTGATCTTCGGTGCCAACACTAGTGATACAAATGTCCCCTTTCAATTGATGATCTCTAATGAAATGGTGGCGGACATCAATATGTTTTGTTCTTGAGTGTTGAACCGGATTGTTGGTGAGCTTGATTGCACTTTCTTGTCACATAGCAAAGGCACTTGCTTGATTTGACTCCAAAGTCATTCAATGTAGCTCTCATCCATAGGATTTGTGCCAAACAACTCCTCACACTAATATACTCGGCGGTAGAGAGTGACACACTATTTTGCTTTTTTGATGACCATGAGACTAGTGATCTTCTAAGCAATTGACAAGTGCCTGATGTGCTCTTTCTTTCTATCTTGCAACCTGCATAGTCTGAGTCAGAGTATCCAAGTAACTCAAACACTAGTAGAAATATGATCATCAGTGACGTTTTTTCTAGTGACGCTGGTAACTTTGGTCACAGAATGGTATCTTTCTATGACAGCATTTTCTATTTCGTCACAAGTTATGTGGGACGAAGTTTGGCTTTAATTTTAATGACGAAAGGGATAGGAACGTCATATATTACCAAATGGGAATCGACATAAAACATGTTGTCGGTGCGCTTCATTGTAATGATGAAAATATTCATCACAGATTATGTTTTGATATGGTCATAGATAATTTGCCACATTTGGTCCACGTAGTGATGAAACGAATTGGTCATAGATCATTTGACCACTTGACGGTGTTCGATGCGTGGGCCACAGACCTCGGTTAACAGCAGCATGGACAATGGGCCACAGACCTCGGTTAACAGCAGCCTGGACCTTTTATTTTGGCAAAAAAAACTGCAGGGGTCAAGCTTTGAACCCATGACCTGGCGTAGGTGGGTAACAGTGTTACCACTAGGCTACTTGACCATTCTTGGCAAAAGAAAGAAAGTTAGTGTATTTGTAAGGTTTCAATGTCAAATTTTGATTCATCCAAACTTTGTCAAATGAATTTTCGATCAAAATAATAAATGTAGATCTTGGATAGTTTAACAAACTTGTTATTCATGAATTTTATATTTGAAACCATTTAGAGTTCAAATACTAGTTTGAATGTGTTTTATTTTAAAAATTCAAAATTTGAACTTATTCAAACTTTTTCAAAAAAATGTGTTCATTGAGCTTTGATCTCGAGACCTAGCGCTAGATGGGTAACAATGTTACCATTGGGCTACTCGACCATTCTTGACAAAAGAAAGAAAGTTAGTGTATTTGTAAAGTTTCAATGTCAAATTTTGATTCATCCAAACTTTTCAAATGAATTTTAGATAAAAATAATAAATGTAGATCTTGGATAGTTTAACAAACTTGTTATTCATGAATTTTATATTTGAAACCATTTAGAGTTTCAAATACTAGTTTGGACGTGTTTTATTTTAAAAATTCAAAATTTGACTTATTCAAATTTTTTTAAAAATGTATTCATTGAGATTTGATCTCGAGACCTAGTGCTAGGCAGGTAACATTGTTACCATTGGGCTACTCGACCATTCTTGGCAAAAGAAAAAAAATTGTGTATTTTTAAGGTTTCAATGTCAAATTTTGATTTCATCCAAACTTTGTCAAATAAATTTTCGACCAAAATAATAAATGTAGATCTTGGATAGTTTTTACAAACTTGTTATTTATGAATTTTATTTATGAAAAATACAGGAAAAACAACCATCACATTTGGGAGTTAGTATGAGAGAGGAAAAACTAGTTACAAGTTTTCAACTATAGATTAAAACAAGAAATGACACTTTCGTGATGAACAAGTGTGATTTGTTTTTTAATTTGTAGTTGAAACTTGTAACTAGTTTTTCTCTTCTTTCTAACTCCAAATGCGAGGGGGTTTTTCCCCTGTATTCCTTTAAAATCAATACCTATCATCTTGTTTCGATCTGACTCCTATTAGTTTAAATATTTTCATACAACTTTATTTAACCAATTTAAATTTTGAGTTTAAATAAACTACCGATGCAAACAAGATTTCAAGACACTAAATGACCTTAGATGAAAAAGTTTTGATACGAAAGAGTTAGAGCTCATCAAGATGTACAATTGTTATATAGGTCATTTTTTCATTTGACAAAGTACTAGTAAAAATAGTTTAAAAAATCATGAATCCCACATATAGATTATGAAATTATTTCTAAAGATTTGTAAATTTAGAAACTAAAATTTCCTAACACTTTCTCAAATGCAAAAATGACCAATAAAAAAATGCAGATCTTTATGAGTTGATCAAACTTGGTATTCATAACTATTTCTATTTGATACCATCTAAGGTTTCGAAAACTTATTTAGAGCTATCAAAATTTAAAATTTAAAATTTGACTTTAAAAACTTTTCAATAAAAACCCCCCCAAAAAAAAAATTTTGGGGCCCCTTTGATTTTAAAAACGGGGTATTTAAATTTTTTGGGGAACCCTTTGGGGGGGGTTTTAAAAATGGGTTTTTTTAAATTTTTTTTGGGGGCCCATAAAATTTTGGGGGAAAATTTTCCCCAAAATTTTTTTAAGGGGGTATTAAAATTTGTTTTTTTCATTTTTATTTGGGGGGGTTTTTTTTTTAAAAAGGGGTTCAAAGGGGTTAAATTTTTTGGGGGTTTTCCTTTTTTTTTTTTCAAAATTAAAAAAAATTTCAAAAATTTTTTTTGGGAAATTCCCAAAAAAGGTTTTTTGGTTTTTTTTTTTTGGGGAAAAAATTTTTTTTTTTTTTAAAAGGGGGCCCCGGGGGTTGGGGGGGCTTTTTTAAAATTTGGGGGGGGGGGGCCCTTTTTTAAAACCTTTTTTTTAAATTGTTTTATCTTACTAAAAATTTAAAATTTTTTTTTTCCTTTTTTTTAACCAAATTTTTTAAAATTTTTGATTTAAAATAAACCCCCCCCTTTTTTAAACCCCCCCCCCAAAAAAAAAACCCCCCCCCCAAAAAAAAAAAACCCCCAAAAAAAAAAAAAACCCCCCCCCCCCCCCCCCCCCCCCCCCCCCCCCCCCCCCCCACCCCCCCCCTCCCCCCAAACAATAACCCCAAATTTTAAAAAACTAAAAATTTAAAAAAAAATTTAAAAAACCCCAAAACCCCCCCCCTTTTAAAAAAAAATAATAAATTTTAAAACCCATTAAACCAAAAAAAAAATTCCCCCAAAAATTTAAAAAACCCCAAAAATTTAAATAAAAAACCCCCCAAAAAACAAAAAAAAACCCCCAAAACCCAAAAAAAAACAAAAATTCCCTTCCTATTTGAACCATTTAGAGTTTCAAATACTATTTTGAAGGTGTTTATTTTTCAATTCAAATTTGAACCATCCAAACTTGGTCAAATGAAATCTCTGACCAAAATAAGAAATGTAGATCTTGGTTAGTTTATCAAACTTGTTTATTCATAAATTTTGTATTTGAAAGCATTTAGAGTTTAAAAAACTGATTTCAAGTTACCTTTTTTAAAAAATTCAGAATTTTAAATTTTTTTTAAAATTAGTCACATTAATAGATGAACGAACTCAAATGATAGCTATTGATTTTAGAAAAATACATTTGCATAAAGTTTTCAACACGTCATTATCTAGATACGTGCAGTATTTTTTTAGAAAAAATCCTATCTACTATGGTTTCTATAGTCAAATATTATTTTCAAAATCAATTATTTGGATCCATGGAAATTTTGGGGGCTAAATTCCCGGTCGATGGCGGCATGCCAAATTGAAAACATACCTTGCGCTACATGTCTCCATCTCATCGTCCTCTCCCCCACTCACCCTCTCTCCATTTTCTCAACCCTAGCTCCGACGCGGAGGGTCCCAATGGAGGTGCCCCTCTCCTTCAGGTCGCGGCCCTTGTCTCGAGGCTCCAAGCCGGCGGCAAAGCCAAGAGACCATTACTCTCGGACATACACTTCCCCTGAATCGGCAAACGGCGAACCCTAGCCCCGACGACAGCGGCGGCGGCGGCGGGAGGGGCGCGCGTCGCCGACTCTGTGGCTTGCGGGGGCGTGCGTCGAGGGTTGGATCCTGCACCATACCATCCCAGGGCCGGCGCGGGGCATGGAGCGGGACAAGACCACCTGACATCCGTCTGTGGCCTGTGCGGGACCCCCACCAATGGCGGGACAAGACCACCTGATGGCGCCCCCCGGCCCTACGGGTGGCCTTTTCTGGGGTCTAGGTTGCTGCTCCGCTCAACACCTCGCCCTGGCCGGGCAGCGCGTTCCTCTTCCTCTTCATTGCCACTGCCGCTTAGCTCAGTTACAGGATCTAGTGACCCTCACCCTCTTCTCCTCCTTCCATGGCTGGAACCCTAGGCCCTCCAACCCTCCCTATCCCTCCTATTCCTCTTCGTGCAGGTGAGTGACTACTACTGCAGTACTACTCTTTGCCTACATGGCTATAGCCTTTGCACAAAACCTTTTTCTCTTTTAGTACATTATCTATTTTTTTAGGTTGTTATATTTAGATATACTACAGTTCTTATGTTGAATATGTTAATTAAATTCGACCACAAGCTTTTAAGTTGGAGTACAACAATTTCAGAAATAAGATGCATATTTGCCTCGATGCTAAGTTAGAGTACATTTTTCGAAAATAAGATACAATATTTTCACTGAATGGAGAGGTACATCCTTAACATAATGTAATACCATGCCCACATGAGTTGCAGTTTCCAGGCTTAGTTAAATTCTAATAGTTGACCACTTATACTTGTACATACCAAATAGGTTTACCTGCATTATCTTCTATGCTTCCTTGCTTGGTCCGATGCATTTCCAACCTATTTTGTAGCATTGCTAGCATCTGAGCCATCTATTACTTCTAGAGTGAGTCGCAGACTTAGGGAGCACATGATTATTTGCGACAATGGTGAGTTAATTTTAGTGCCTGCTACATGCCACATGCAATGGCATTGTTCCTTGCTACATAGATTCAGAACACAAATTTTACATGTATCTTGTTTATTATATAGCATGGTTCTTCCATATCTTGTTCTTACATGTGCTGGTTTGCTGCTAGAAAATACACCTATAGGTTGTAGCTTATGTTCACGCTTTCTTCTTACTACATTTCGGTTTTTGCATTTACCTTTTCAGCACTTGCCTCAGCCCTTTAATTTTGTGTGACCTAAGTTTTGCGTTCAGTTTCATCGTATTTTCCTTTGCATATAGTGCACCCACTGAGCCAACTATGTTCTACATATTTAGGATGATATAATTTGTCATTATTAAAAAACTAAATTTGTTTCATGCTATTCTTTCTCAAGCATTATTACTGCTCAAAGTCCCCCCAATGCACAGTTTTAATTTCAAAAAAGATTCCCAGCAATTAATTTCTCCTTGACAAATTCCTTGCTTTCAAGTTAAATCTATGGCCTGCATAGCCTACATAGTCTGTTCATATAATTGTTCTATAGCCACGACTATGACCTGACTACTATTCTTACAAGTTAAATATTTTATTCACCCACTATTTTTTTCATTATATCTTTCCGCACCATTTATCAGTAAAGGATTCTGTTTCTTAGTTCCTACAATTTTCAGGTGTGTTTTCTATGGCTCTGCCATACCTACACTGCATCCAATTTGTTGTATGTAAATGTTCAGAGAACACAGGTGAATCCTCAACTTTCTGATTAGTACATATGGAATATTATTTTTTTTCCTGTCATTCTCTTCTGTCTCTGATAACACTAATAACATATTTGTTTCTTAATGCAACTTTGCTATTAGATCCACTTTGTTGTGCAAGCCATAAACATATTAAGGGCCACATATGTTGCATAACTTTGTTTCTCAGGCTCTTTCACTTTTACCATCAGGTTGACATGCACATGCACACAGTGATCAAATGCTCCAAGCGCATACAAGCAGATTCCTACCCTTTTGGTTTGACCACATATGCAGGATTAGTATTTTCCACTATTAGAAAATTGTCCAAGTATCACAAATACTTCTTGTTTTTTGTAGACATATTACCAAATATATCATTATTTTGTAATCTATTTATATATGGTTACACTTATTCTTACTAATGTGTAAACTTACATAACCCCATTCAGTTCACTCCTTTCATCTTTTTTTAGTCTTCACGTTTTAAATTTATCCCCTTCCTACAAAACAACCAGAGATGTTTGTATCATAATTGCCTGACACATACCGCATTTCCCACTTCATATAAATATGTTATTATATTGCAGCTCGCTGCCTGAGTGCCGGTGTATTTTGCCTTAGTCATTTGCAACTTGTTGTTTGACAACTAAGCATGCTGTCATATAGAGCATGTGCTAAAAAACAACTTGCTGTTTGAAAACTAAGCATGCCTTAGTCATATGCCCTAGTGACTGTTAAGATATATACATGTTGTCATAAATATGGATGCCCAGATTTTAGTTTGGTCTCTAATTTTAGTTTACATCTGTTTAAGATATATGGAGCCCAGATTTCAGTTTGATCTCTAATTTTCCTTTCTTTGCAATAGAAATCCGTCATATTTGGAGATGATGAAATCCACCAACTGGGTAAGTTATTATTTTTAAATGTACTTTATAATCATTTGTGTATGAGATATATCACCAACTGGGTAAGTTTTACCATTTCTGTTTTCTTCCATTAACTGTTACTTGTTATTTTAACTTTCTGGACATAAGTTATGTTACTTAGCATGGTGAATTTTACATGGTCCTATTTTCTTGCAGTTATGACTACCTAGATAAAATGTGAACTATTTTCTCTTAGGTGTGAACTTGATTTCAAACTTGTAGTTGTTGTTCACTGAACCTGATTTTAGATCTTTTGTTGTTCTTTTGTGAAGTTGATTTCAGAGAAAATGTGAATTCTTCTCTGTCAAGTTTGAACTCTCTACATTCTTATCTCAAGTGTGAACTCTTATACATTTTTCAGGTTTGCACTTATTTGATTGGAAGCGACTGCTGTGGCCGTTGTGTTGCTACAATCCTGCTACTGCTGACGTGTTGCTGCTGTTCTAGATGTAGCAACGATTTTCATTTTGAGATCAAGACTCTGGATGTGGGCTCAAAAAATGTTATGCATTGAATTGTATAGGCTAAAAAAAAATATCGGCTGAAAGTATAGTGAACTGAGAATGTATGTATGCTGGTTGGAATACTATTTTATTTAGTATGAAATTATGTGGTCTTTCTAGTAGATTTCCAAATAAATTACAAAGTGAATTTCTCTAATGAAAATGATGGCGTCTTCAGTGACGATTACAAACCGAATCTGTAACAATTTCAAATCGTAAGCTGTGACCAAAATTTTTCATCTTCAGTGATGATTTCAAACAACAATCTGTGACCAAATAAAAACCAATCGAAACAAGCCACGTGGTAGAATCTGATTTGGTCCACGTGGCAGCAACACAGCAGCCGGGTTAGGGATGGCGTCATTCACCACGTCATGCGCCACGTTAGCGATGACGTCATCAGCCATGTCAGCATCCTACGTGGCAAGTTTCCGTCGGGCCGCTTCCAAACGGGCCGTTATGACGAAACTAGTGGTCAATCTGTGACCAAAACGGACTGTCATAGGTCATAAACGCTTTTTTAACCGACCTGTTAACGTCGTCATTTTTGGCACGACGGCGGACGCGGGATCGTGACCAAAAACTGATCGTCACAGAAAAGAAATCACATCCACGACGATGCTGTTTTTCATCACCGATTAGAGACACATCCGTGATGAAAAAAGCCATTTTGTCACCGTAGATCAATGTGACGCGACCTCAATGATGATCCCATTTTCATCACAAATTCGTCACAGATTACACTTGGTGACGTTTTTAGCATCTTCGGTGACGAACTGAGTACGTCACAGATGGTCAGATCCCTACTAGTGAAAGTTTGATCCTTTAGGATACCACAACCCCGACATTTGGGAATGCTTCAAATATCTCAATTCCTCTTTGTGGCCTTCAAGTGACTCTCTCTAGGAGATGCTTGAAATCTTGCACACATGCATACACTAAACATGACATCCCGTTCTTGATGCGGTCACATAGAGGAAGCTACCAATCATTGATCTATATAGCTTTTGATCTACCATGTTGCCACTAGCGTCACCATCCAAATTTCCATTTGTTCCCATTGGTGTACTAATAGACTTTGCTTCATCTAGATTGAACTTCTTGAACATTCCTTGATGTACTTGCCTTTGACAAAACAAATGTCCCATTCTTCATTTGCTTGACTTGAAGACCAAGGAAGTAACTAAGCTCTTCAAGCATAGACATCTCAAACTCTTTTGGCCATCATGTTGCCAAACTCTTCACAAAACTCTTGATTGGTTGACCCAAAGATAATGTCATCCACATAGATTTGCAATACAAACAAGTCCTTCCCAATCTTCTTGGTGAATAGGGTAGTGTCAACCTTGCCCATAATGAATCCCTTAGAGGGAAGAAAGTCCCTCAACCTCTCATACCATGCCTAGGGCTTGCTTCAAGCCATATAATGCCTTCTTTAGCTTATAACACATGGTTGAGTTTCTTGTCATCTTCAAATCCGGGTGGTTGCTCAACATATACCAATTCATTGATGTCCCATTGAGAAATGCACTCTTCACATCCATTTGATAGAGCTTGATTTTTGTGAGCACAAGCATAAGCCATAGAATCCTTATTGCTTCTTAGCCTTGCCACCCGGTGCATATGTTTCTCCAAAGTCAAGACCCTTTACTTGATGAAATCCTTGCGCAACTAGTCTTGCTTTGTTTCTCACCACAATTACATCTTGATCTTGTTTTTTGCGAAAGACCCATCTAGTGCTAATAACATGTGGTTCTTTGGTCTCTCAACTAGTTCCCAAAAATTGATTTCTTGTGAAGTTGTTGGCTCTTCATGCATAGCATTTAACCCAATCAATATCTTGCAAAGCTTCTTCAAAACTTGGTTGGCTCAATGATGATACAAAAGAGTAGTGTTCACAAAATGAAGTCAATCTTGATCTTGTTTGTACACCACTTGTGATATCTCCAATAAAATGATCCAAAGGATGATCCTTGGCAATAGATGTAGGTTGGAGTGTTGGAAGTTGATTTCTTGTACTTGGTTGATCATTGGGTAGAGATGATGAACTATCTTGTTGATCTTGAGTTGGAGAGGATGAACTAGCTTGATTGTTATTGAGTTGCACATTGGATGAAGGATTCACTTGATCTTCACTATCTTCCTCTCATCCACTTGCTTTGGTTGAATGTCCCCAATATCCATGTTCTTCATTGCATTGGCCAATGGTTCACCTCTCACATCATCATGGTTTTTTCATTTTCATCTTGAGAGCCATTAGTTTCATCAAACTCCACATTATGTACCTCCTCAACTATGCCAAGAGTAAGATTCCATACTCTATATGCTTTGTTTGAAGTTGAGTAGCCAAGTAGGAAGCCTTCATCACATTTCTTCTCAAATTTTCTCAATCTTGCACCTTTCTTCAAGATATAGCACTTGCAACCAAACACTCTAAAATATGCAATATTTGGCTTTCTTTTTATTCAATAGCTCATAAGGTGTCTTCTCAAGCATCTTGTGGAATGAGTCGGTTGCTGTTGACACAAAAAGCGTCCGATACTGTGAACACCTCGGGCTATTACCCAAACTCGATGTCGAGGGCGTGCCAGTCGATTTGACCAATCAATCGACAAGTGATAAAATAGAACAAACGGAACGAGACGATAGCGATACGCCCGGACGTCAAAGGCTCAGATTGATCAAGGATAACTAGAGCAAGCTAGATGAGGCAAACAGCGATGCGCCCGATTGCCAAAAGCCTAGAGGTACTCCCCACGCGGAACTAGCAAGGATTTGACGGAGATCAAGATGATGCAGCCCGTCAAAGCTTGAAGAACTCGTTAAAGCTATAACTAATGCATAAAAAGGGTAAATTGCGATAAAAGGTAGAATAAGATAAAATTGGTTTGTTTTGAATTGGATTGATTGTTTATTCCATAGCCCTCGGCACATATTTATTACTCCCCGCATGGAGAGTTGTACAAAGACACGATACATATCCTTTCCTAAAACAAACTCCTACTTTAAAGGAAACTGACTCGCGCAGGAGCCGGATAAATAACATTTGTTTCCTAAACAAACACACCTATTTTAACGGAAAATAAATGACTCATGCAAGAGTCGGACTCAAACTATAAATAATACTGGCACAGAACACCAGTTTCCTTATACTTCTTCTCGATGGAAACTTTCCATCGGCAGATCCCTTTAATCCGCACCTTCCTTCTTTGGCCACTTGTAACCCTCCGCTACCCCGCCAAGTGCTCATCACGCCCATCCGGCATCGGCAATACTTTCCCGATCGGTAAATCGGCAGCATCTCTTCGTCGGCAAACGGCAATGAGCCTTATCGGCAATTGGCGACCATCTTTCATCGGCAATCGGCAACGAGCCTCCATCGGCAATCGGCAATGATTCTTCGTCGCAATCAGCAAGACCATCTATTACCTTTGTCGGCAAAGATCATCCAGTCTTCATGGGCAACACCCTTAGTCTTCCCACAGCACTCTCCCATCGGCCATATTGGCTCATACTTTACCGATGCCGATGGAAAAAACGACCATTGACCATCAAGCTTCAACCCATTTGACACATGTCGAAAAATGGTGTCAACAGTTGCTAAAATAGCAAGCCGTGTTGAAAAGCTTCGGCCCAAAAAGAATCACTCACATTGTATTCACTAAGCATGGATCTTGCCATATCAATGAGTGTCCTATTCTTCCTCTCAACAACCTATTTGATTGAGGTGTATACTTGGTCGAGAATTGATGTTTGATTCCATATTCATCACATAGCTCATCAACTCTTGTATTCTTGAACTCGCTCCCATTGTCACTCCTTACTCTCTTGATAGTTGTTTCAAATTCATTTTGGCATCTATTGACAAAAAAATCTTGAATATATCAAATGTTTTTCGCTCTTGTCACTAAGAAAGAATACCCATGAATATCTAGTGAAATCATCAACTATCACAAAGCCATACTTGTTTCCACCAATACTTGTGTATGCGGTTGGTCCAAACAAGTCCATGTGCAAGAGCTCAAATGGTTTGCAAGTACTCATCATGCTCTTCGTAGGGTGATTTATTTCCAACTTGTTTGCCGGCTTGACAGGAGCTACATACTTATCTTTCTAAAAAGACCACATCCTTCAAGCCTCTAACTAGATCATGTTGACTAGTTTGTTCAATTAACTCATTCCAACATTACCAAGCCTTCTATGCCATAACCAACCCATGCTAGTGAAGGACCGAAACGACGACCAGAGGGGGGGCGGTGAATGGGAGCCAAATCAAAATTCCTTCTCGGAAGATCTTGACCCTTGTCCCAAGCACGACCTGAAGCAAGAACCAGGCTCACGACCCACAAGTGGGTGGATGTTCTAGGAGATGTCCTAGGAACACAGCGGAGCTACTACGAACCCGGAGAAAACCCAAAATGTAATAGAGACGGAAGAAAGCAACGACCAACAGAGGCTCCGGACTACCTCAGTCAAGACCACCAGACCAATGGAAGTGGTCCAGTGCCTTTAGTCCGGTGCACACCAGGCACCTCTGGACTGGTCCGACGCCCCTCTTTCGGAAAGTCCGGTGCTTACATAGAGAACAACCAGTGAGAGCCCCAGGCTCCGGACAACTAGTCCGACGCTCACCGTTGTACTATGGAAAGTAGTCCGGTGCTTACACTCGCCACAGAGCAAAAAGCACAGCAAGCACCCTACCTCCGGACTCTGGTCCGACGCTTACCGTCGGACTAATGTGCATGGTCCGACGCTTAGAGCGGCCTCCAGGACAGAGCCACCGGACCCAAAGGACAATAGTCCGGAGCTTAAGACATAGAGGTCTGGAGGGTGGTCCGACGCCCTTCACTGCTTGACACGTAGCTGGTCAAGACCACTGACCACTTGCAATGGTCCGGAGCATAGGGCCCAAAGTGGTCCGACGCTCACGGACAGAAAACAGATCCCCGCAAAAACGAACTTCTCTCCGCCAAATCTTCCCAAAACTCAACAAATGATCACCAACTGCAACCAAAGTTTGTTAGGCATGATCCTAGTGCAGTTTGGGGAGCTATCCCGAAGAAATCATTGCTCAATTTGGAGAGGGTAAACGAGAACACACTCGATTTGGGGGAGAATGAGAAGAACGAAGAACGCCACAAATAAATTGCCCCGATCTACGCACTCGTGAGGTTTTAGGAGAATTCCTTCGGTGCAAAGAAGCTCCTCACGATTACGAACAACTTGGTTCAAGTTGATTTTGCAAAGCTACTCTCAACAAAGAAATCATCTCGGGAAAAAGAGAGAGCAAAAGAAAATCGGGGAAAAACACAAGCAAACCAGGGACAAAATCACGAAATCAAAGCCACCATGGATTACGGAGGTTATGACCTTTGATTCCTCGCAAAAATCCCCAAGTTCTTACACTGGTGACACGGTGGATCTCACGCAAGAAGAAGCTAGGGAAGGGAAAACCCTAGGAATAGGTGGGAGAGAGAGTAATGCAAGAGATCAGGATGAGGATACCCCTTGATCCTCTATTAACGAGGCTTTGGCTATTTCCCAAAGACCCCCCAAGATACAAGACCGAATTACCTAGCCCTAAGACATTGTAATCCAAGTCGGTAACTCTCAGCCACTCTTTGAATGGACGGCCCCGCTTCTTGCTGGGAGCTGCCGTCGCCCTCGACGCAACCTCCAGGATTCCGCCACGTGCCATCCCCGCTTCCTCGGAAGCTTTGCCTAGGTTTTTGAGGCCCAAACCCAGGAAACCCGCCACCGGTAGCTTTGGGCTCAACTACCGAACCCCGAGTTTTGCGGCCAAACTCGGAAACCGACGCGATGGTTTTGAGGCCCAAACCACCAAACCACTCGACGCGAGCCACCTTGTCTTCGCCCGGTCGAAACTCCGAGTCCCCTGAGCCTCCCCCTCAATTTCGCGCATTCCACTGTCTTGACTCGGCCGACTCGGTCTAACCTCCATGTCTTCTCGCACTCGCTGGTGCCAAGTACTAGCCACCACAAACTAGTTCTCCGACGCCCATGGTCCCTTAGTCCAAGCCCTGCTTCCGCCCTTCACCACTCTCAGTACATCGGCACAGCAAGCCTCTACCCGACCTTCTCCTCGCCATTGACCTTTGTCACTAGGCATAGCACCTGCACAACCACAAGCGATAGACAAGCACATGTTTCTGCTTTCGCAGAGGTTAGGATAAGCCACTCAAACTGAAACACTCACGTGTTGGTCAATCACTCATCATCAAAACTGAACTACATGGTACTTATCCACCAATGTGTTCGCAATCTCCCCCTTGATGAGTGCATTGTCAACACAAGTGCATTTCAGATTTGAGCCACAAGGTAAAGCTCTCCAAGTGACCAAAAAAGCTACTAAAGCCAAAACAGGTCACTTGAGAGAAGCAAAGCGATACCAATAGAGATGACTTCAAACATGATACCAATTAAAGCATCCTTAAAACACCTCATGACAAAACCACTTACAGATGCCAATCAAAAGCACATGGGCAAAGGCTAGCCCTCAAGAAGAGGCAGAGAAAGGTCAACCCGCATCAAGTCAAAGAAACCAATCAAAAACTCTTAAAAAGCTCAGACTTTCAAAACAAACACTAGGGGAGCTCAAAGATACCAAGTAAAACCCACTTACGTCCCCTAATGCTCAAGAAGCAATCGAAACCTGTCGGAGCAAACAAAGCAAGCTAGACCCTCCAGAAGAGGCAAAGGCTCAACACATCTAGCAAAAGCTCCACGTGGGCAAGATACCAATTGGAAAACTATGAGAAGCCATTTCTCCCCCTTGGAAGTAGATGGCTGAAAAAGGAATGAAATGCACATCTCTCCCCCTTGTTGACACATTGGAGCTCATCAAACTCAACAACTCAAGATCCGAAATGCAAAATGAGTGCAAAAGCTTCATACTTAGAGCTAAGACAATGAATAGATGCTCTAAGTGATGTGATCCTGTGAGAATAGGAAAAGCTCTACGTTCCCAACAAAGACTCAAGTTGAGCTTAAGATCACTTTAGAAGCTATTTTAGAGAGCATTACATGTGAGAGCAAAAGGAATGGGTATTACCTCCTAGAGACAACTAAACATGGCAAACAAGATAGGATCTATCTCAAAGCAATCTCATGTATAGCAAGTAAAACTATCCCTTACAAAGTTCATACAACAAGCCAATGGCCCAACTAATGAATTTTCCAAAATTTTAGAGTTTTGCAGCCAATTTCAGTTCAGGCAGATTACAAGTTGTATGCGAGTGGTGTAAGCAAAGTGATGCCACTGCTTACCAACCAGGCAAAGTCAAAGGACTTGACACACGGGTTTGGTCATACACGACACCGCTCAAGTATCAACCCATATGGAAGCAGTCTCGAACAAACGGTGAAGTGCTCACAATGCAAACCCAACTCGATCTTTCCAATTCACAAAACAGAGAGCAATTTCATTTTATATATTAATTATGGTGCTCAAAGGTAGTGAATCAAACAATGAAGAGCCATAGTTAAAAAGCTATATACAAGGCAGCCAAGAAGGATCTTCAAAAGCCTACACTTGCTAGTGTCATTTCAGAGGTGACATGGGGAATTTAAATTAAGTTTTAAAAGCTTTTTCTAACTTAGCTCTATTGCATAAACATATAGATCCAAAAAGAGTCCTAAGTTAGGAAACACCATAGACACATAAAGCACCTCAAAGAGACCATAGATTCATTATATCGGCTATAGGTATGAAGCTTAAAATGAACTATGTCACAAATGCAAATGAGATGCACAATGCATTGACACCAAATAACTCTAACAAGACACCAAATTACAAGAAGGACAAAGAACAGACAAAAAGAACAAAAAAGAACTATGAAACACAAAACTTTCCTCCTCTAAAAAGGAAAGCAAACACCCAACTCGCCCCGAAGACGAGAAAACGCAGCTTGATCCAACGACTTTGTGAGGATATCCGCAAGTGGTTTGGAGTCTCGACATGCCGGAGATCAATGTCACCCTTCTCGTAATGATCTTGCAAGAAATGAAAGCGGACCTCAATGTGCTTGGTCTTTGAATGAAGTACAGGATTTTTGGCCACACACTAATTGCACTCGTGCTATCTCAAAGCAAGGCACCTTAGTAAGCTCAAGACCGAAATCTTTCAAAGTGGCAATCATCCAAATCAACTGCGAGCAACAGCTAGCCGCGACAACGTACTCAGCTTCGCACGTTTTACTGTGCCACGCTAGACTGCTTGCGAGAAGACCAAGAAACCAAGAAGACCCGAGAAAAATGTCACACCCAATTTTAAGAATAAAATTGAATGTGAATAACTCATGTGCGCCCAGAGATCAATCACACACATAAGCCGACAAATCTTTAAATAGTACCATCAATGAGTGCTTATTACATAACGAATAATATTCTTAATCAAAACAGCGGAAATAAATAGATAGCTCTCGCGACGAAGCTCCACTTACAGGGAACGCCAACTGGTTGACCACTAGCCTAGTACTCTTCACGGTAGTCTTCATAGCCATATGATGAGGTTGTAAAGCAAGGGTGAGCATTAAAGTACTCAGCAAGAGTAACACAGGGTTATGAAGCTCAAAGGCTGACACTGTCTGAACTGCGGTTTGCTTTTAGCTTGGTCAAGTTTTACCAACACTTAGCTTTAGTTATGCATAACCCAATTAATAAACCACATGATAAGAATAAAAATAACATTAATAATTTAAACAACATGATCATCTACACTGTGTTTTCCAGGCCGCTCGTGCCGTTAGCACGGCTATCATGATATATTTACACTCTGCAGAGGTTATGCACTTTACCCACAAGCCGGTTGCCCATTTGCCCAGGTTTGCAACTCCCAAAACACTGCAAGGTGATTTGGGCACGGTACACTAGAAGTCTTTCAAAAAGTCTTTCTAGCAAGCAGTAGACCCTACGGACCCAATGCAAAGGGGTATATGGGACACCCCGATGGTACCACCCACAGCGGTCCCCCACACCAGCATAACCCCATAACCAGCTCGGCAAAGGTGCCTTTCACAAACTAAAATCATGCTATTCCAACTCCCATAATTGACTAAAACCACAGCCATGTTAGCACTTGTGGTTGCGTTATTATCCCAGTTTTTGCCCTACAGGGGTTTTGTCCTATTCCATGTTGCTACAAAAGCCAATTTTATCTCATTGTTGCATATACATTAGTCAAGATTATTCTCATAATTCATAAAAGCATAGCAGATTCTACCCATATGCAATAGTATCCCAAGGTGACAAGGTACAAGGTAACAAGCTATGATAAAGATCTAAATAGGAATCAATTAAAGACACATGCAATCAGACTAGGTGAATTAAGGTGAATAGGTAACAAGGATGATCTCAAGTTAAACTTGCCTTGATCACAAAGCTCCTGTGGTCCTGATCTGCTGCAAAGAACTCCGGATCGACAAAAAACTCACCGGCTGTACTCGATCAACATCACCACGCAATCATCTGAACAAGCATACACAAAGCAACCAAGATTTTAATTAGAACATTACACCAAACAATAAAGGGGTTTTTTGAAAAGATTATAAAACAGATCTATACTATACTACGATCACAAAGATGCGAAATTCACCTAAACGATCTAAAACTAATAAACTATAGTTTAAATAAGATTTACTAAAACAAGATTAAAGCATTAAAAGAATTAATCAAATCTTGATTTTCAAAAGTGATTAACATAGAGAAATCAATACTACTGGGTAGAGCATAAAATTACAATCTAACGCAACTTGAAAAGGATCAATTTGGATTAAAAACGAGCAAGTTATAGGGTTTTTAAAACAGTGGCAAAACTGAAATAGATAGATCTATTTTGAATTAAAACAAATCAGGAAAATTGGATTAACTGAGTCAGCTCTGGATGGCGGGTTAATTCGGAAAAAGGCAGGGTCTCTTTAGAAAATAGACCTGCGAATGGGTATGGATGGATTAGATCCATCCGATCTAATCTGGACGGTCCAGATTAAAGGAGGGAAGGGGCGGGTGCCCTGCTGGAGCAGAGGGCAGAGACGGCGGCGCCATGGCTGCCCCTGAGCTCGAGCTCCCCCGGCGCAAGGGGTTCCCGAGGCTCTGGTGCTCGGTTTCGCATGGGAAAGGTCAGGGGGCAAGAGGAGCTCAAGGCGAAAATCACCTAGGGCAAGAACGGAACTCGGGGATGACCACGGGCGGCTGGCGACAGAGGATGACGGCGACGGCTTCCTGCAGAACGACGACGAGGTCGTGTGAGCCGAATTGAAGATGAAAAAGAGGGGAGAAGGATCCTTGTTTCCTTCATGAACCCGGTTCGATGCTCAGCGCAGGCTCGCAGTGACGGCAGAGCAGAGGCGCTGCTTCAACGACGGTTCTGTTCACGGGGGTGCTGCGGCTGGGCGAAGCTCGAGGCAAGGGCTTAGTTTAGATGAAAACGGCTCGGGTACGTCGCTTACTTATAGGGCCAGGGAGGAGGCTGATGTGGTTACGGCTGCTCGTGCAGAAATCACGGAGGCCGTTCGCGGCTCTGTTCGGCAGAGTAGAGTCCGGCTCGGTCTTGGATGGAGGAAGGGGAAGGTGGCTGAGCTATGGGGTCAGCGCGTCAGCGAGAGGGAGATGCAAAGGCCTCTCAGCTTGCTTGCTTCACGGGAAGGGCCGGCGGCGGTTGGCCTTTTCCGAGCAGAGTCCGGCTCGGCCGGCCGAGGGAGGTAAGAGGGGCTCTGATGCGCGGGGGCCATGTGGCAGAGAGAGAAGGAGGGGGCGATGGCCAGGCAGGGGTTGTGCCGAGCATAGGCCGGCCCAAGCGAGTGGAGCAGCTGGGCTGCGCTCTGGGCCAGAAGGAGAAATAGGAGGGAGAGAAAAAGGAAAAGGATTTTCCATTTATTTTTCTTTTTTTTTGCTTTCCAAACATTTTCCCAAACTGATTTTGAAATGCTTTTGACTTTGCAAAAACCAACAATACAAAGAAAATATGTAGAGGCATGCAATGCGCAAGCATGTTGTTAACCTTAACATTTTAATATTTGTTTAAGTTTTATTTAATTAATTATATGATCACAACATTTGCTAAAAATAAAATCAAATTAACCAAATTAATTCAAATTGAAATCAAATTCAAGCCTACTTTGGTTATTCAAATTTTAGGGTGTGACAAATCTACCCCCCTTAAAAGAATCTCGACCCGAGATTCCCAGATTTTTACTTACTTAAAGAGTTGAGGGTCGGTTTTTCTTAGATCTTCCTCTCTTTCCCAAGTGGCCTCTTTCTCGGTATATCGATTCCACTTCACCTTACACATCTTGATAACCTTACTCCTGGTAATTCTTTCAGCTGTTTCCAAAATCTTAATCGGATATTCTCATAGGTCAAATCTTCCTTAACGTTGAGTTCCTCCAATGGTATCTGTTCTTCGGATACTCGCAAACACTTCTTAAGCTGAGATATGTGAAACACATCGTGAACTCCTGATAAACTTTCTGGTAACTCTAACCGATAAGCAACTTCTCCACGTCTCTCAAGAATCTTGAACGGACCAATATATCTGGGTGCTAACTTTCCTTTCATATTGAATCGTTTCACACTTCTCATAGGTGACACTTTCAAGTAAACATAATCACCTACCTCGAAAAATAAAATCTCTTCTTCGGTTATCAACATAACTCTTCTGTCTGGTCTGTGCTATCCTCAAGTTATCTCTGATTACTCGGATTGTTCTTCTGCATCTCTTAGAACATATGGTCCAAACACTTGAGTTTCTCCCGTTTGATTCCAGAACAACGGAGTTCTACACTTCCGTCCATACAAAGCTTCAAACGGCGCCATCTTAAGACTTTCTTGGTAACTGTTATTATATGAAAACTCAGCATAGGGCAAAACTCTTGTCCCAACTCGTACCATACTGCAAAGCACAAGCTCTCAACATATCTTCTAGCACTTGATTTGTTCTTTCTGTCTGTCCATCTGTCTGAGGGTGATAGGCTGAGCTAAAATTCAATACTGTTTCCGAGGGACTCATGCACCTTCTTCCAAAAGTGCGAGGTGAACTGGGTCCCTCTATCTGACACAATCTTCTTTGGAACTCCATGCTAGCATACTATCCTTTCCTTGTACAACTCAGCTAACTGTGCTCCCGTATAAGTGGTTCGAACTGGCAAGAAGTGAGCTACCTTAGTCAAGCGATCAACTATGACCCAGATTGAGTCATAACCTTTCCGAGTAAGCGGTAAGCCAACTATGAAATCCATACCAACCTCTTTAAGATTTAAGTACATCTTAGTGCTTCCAGGATGTATTGAGTAGGTTGACTCATGAGCTTCTCGCAGAATCGTCTGTCGAATAGACTTGATGTCGGGGACGCAGATCTCTTTCCATACCACAATGTGCCATTATCATCTAACGGAAACCGGGTGACCTTCCTTCCTTCATGTTCTCAATTATTACCTGAACATTCTTATCCTGCAACTGACCTTCACGAATCTCCTTCTCTTGTGTAGGCTCCACTACCATCTCTATAGTATTAGCAACAATGCTCAAGTTGAGATGCTCAAGTTCAGCACACAACTCTTCAGGCATGGGTATTGTCCGAATCTCATTAGCATAACTTTTCCTGCTAAGAGCATCGGCCACAACATTGGCTTTACCAGGATGATAGTGAACATCTAAGTCATAATCCTTAATCAGCTCCTATTGACACAAAAAGCGTCAGATCTGCGAACACCTCGGGCTTATACCCGAACTCGATATCCAAAGGTGGTGCCAGTTGATTTGACCAGTTAATCAACAAGGATGATAACTAGAAAAAACAATGAACGAGACGACAGCGATACGCCCGGACGTCAAGGCTCAGATTGCTCAAAAAGCGGAACTCGCGAGGTAGACGGAGATCTTGTAGATGCAGCCCGTCGAGATCATAAGAACTCGTAGGTAGATTATAACTAATGCGAAAAAAGATAGATGCTGAAAAGTAAGATGAAAATAATAGATTTGTTTGATTGTATTGGATATCTTTCATACGAGCCCTAGGTACCTATTTATACTCCGGTAAAAGGAGTTATACATGGACACGACTCATACTAAAAAACTCCTATTTTTAAGGAAATAAAACAACTTGTGCAAGAGTAGGACTCAAACTAAAACAATAATACTAGCATAAAAATCGCCAGTTTCCTTATCTGTCTTCCCTGCGATGAAACTTTCCATCGGCAGATTCCTTCAATCTGCAACTTCCTTTTATTGCCATCGGCAACATCCTGCTGACGTCAGCCACATCAACCTATATTCATCAGTAATCCCTTCTTATTGGCAAAACATATCTTCTTTTCTCTTTGACGCTTCTTCCATCACTCACTATCGGCAGATTCCTGCTTCTATTGGTAACTAAACCGATAGCACCTTGATGCCGATGAGGAACAACTTTTAAACCCCTTTAACGATCAATACACTTGGCTCAATATTGACTCGTACAAAAAACGGTGTCAACACATGCCCCCCAATTTCGGAGTATAAATATCTTATGCGCCGAAATTTGCTCTGTTGTAATCTTTCCCTCCAAAAACGCTATGTCATCATCTTGATTACCGCGTAGCATCGCTGTAAATTACCAACAACTCCCGCAACTGTAGCACCAACAGTTTCAACTCCTAGATCACTACGCAGACTCATTACGATATCTTCCCATACCTCCGTCCAGTCAAAAAGAAAACTCGTAAAGGCCCCTTGACCCAAACCTATAAAGATCATCGTTCATTCTCCTTTCCACCCTAAGTTCACATCTTCACCTCTGTTCCACTGCCATCTCCGAAGAGCACCAGCGGCGGTTCTTCCTCTCTCATCAAGAATCACACTCCCTGCAAGAACTCCTGCTTCAATGGCGATCAACTTCACCGCCCCGCGGTAATTTTTCTTTCTTCCCCGTTGTACATACTGCAATTTCATCCTCTCGCATTGCTCCTCAATTCCTTTTCTTTTTCTTTCTTTGCTTTCTGGATCTAGGAGATGCGCAACAAAATAATAATTCCTACCGATCAAGAACACATCTGCTGTTTAGGCCCAATGGGAAATACCGATCGGACCAATCTGATCAATGCAGAGACCAACCGCATCCCTTTCAGATCTGAGCACTTCGATTTAGGGTTGTGGGCTGATACCTTCCGTTCTTGGCCCAAACCCACTAAGGGGTGGAAGAATTGGTACCTTAGGATAGCAAGGTCATAGAGAGTCTACTGGTCAAAACGCAACATCGAGCAATGCATTAAGCTGCCATTGCCGATATGGCCAAGAACGAGAACATGATGATCGCCGCCTCCTACTTCTGGTCCGATACAGTGAATGCATTTCTTTTCAGACATGGACAGCCACTCCTACGCTTGACGATGTGCACATGCTCACTGGCCTTGATGTTTCTTCTGCCGATCCTACCACCATATTCCGTAGGAAATCTGAGCATCGGGTGAGTACTCGCAACATCGGAGGTTGGACTAGGTATATCCAAGAATACCAGAAGAATGGATCGGTAGCCCCAAGGGAACATGCCACTTTCCTTAACATGTGGTTGGAAAAAATTTGTCTTCTGCAGCAGAACGGTCGGACCCACCAATATGTATCTTCCTACAGCAGAGCTCTTGGCCGATGGAGGATTTCCCCTTGGCCGATACCTCCTTGGTTCAGTTTACCGCCTCTTACACCAAGTATCAGAGAAATCACTACTAGCGAGCCCATCGGCAACCTTAGAGTCCTTGGTGGTTTATCAACCTATGGTTGAACGCTCACATGCATAAATTCTTCAATTCAATCCGTTTAGCCAGCAGTTCCCAAGAGACATATCAGAAGATTACGTATTTGATGATGACGAATCGGCAACCCGTTCTCCACTCAACTTTGGAGAATCTTTAATTGTACTACCAGGAACCGATGCCAACGAGAATCAACTCGGCATGTTCTTTCAGAGGCTTTACTGTGGAATTCCTGCTGCAGAACGAGTCTGGTGGCCTTACATCGATGAGATAATCAATTCCCACTCTCCTTCAACCTCACCGATGGGAACATACCACAAAATGAAGCAATCATGAAGGCCACCCTTATTCCCCGAGCCATTCCGGTGAACGTTGTTGGGACCGGGAAGAATTCCAACCCATCATACGAGTTTTACTATCCATCGGTAGTTGTGAGACAACTAGCATTTGGTCAACTACCGATCAAGCTTAGCTATGCTAACATGATCAAACCAAGAGAAACCATCTCTAGTGCCACGGATTGGAACAAAATCATCACCCTCTCTCCTCATGCCGATACAACTAACATCGATTTATCTTCTTGGGCACCAACCTCTTTCATCACCGAATCATACAAGTTTTTGGTGGCAAGAATGGAAGGACCAACTATTTGCTCCTTCATCGCACCACTATCAGCACCCGATCGATATTGATCATGTCATACCAGACAATGCAGTAAGTTTTATTTCCGATACTTTTCTTTGTCTTTTCAAATGCACCAGTAACTAACCCTCTGTCAATAGGTCGATGATCGATTCCCTAGCAGAGCATGAGCGGCAAACACTACAACCTGCGACCGATGAACCCCATATCATCAATCGGTAGCAAAGCCCCTTCGCTGTCTGCGCTCATGCACCAGAAGGCAATCCCTAAAATTACCATTCGGTCTAGATCACTGCCGACCAATGATGCCGCCACGGCCACCGCCATCTTGGCACAAGCTTTCACGGTAACAAACCTTCATCTATGTCGACCATAATACATTTAATTAATAAATTTTACTCAATTTGCACCAAACTTTCTTCTGCAGCAGACAAGTTCATCAGCAGCCACTCTAGGTGCACAATCTTCCTTAGCTCAACCTGTCGATACCCTCCAATCACAACAGCCAAAGCGCCGAAGTTCATCAAGCGCCGCTCCAAAACCAAAGCGCCCGAAGCCATTGGCTCCAGCTGCACCTTCTCAACTCCTGTCGATACGCCAATACCGGAACCAGTATCGGCACCTATCCCTGAGCAACCGCAGGTTGAGACTCCTGATCAAGGGACAACACCATCACTACAGGATTTAGCTGCAACAGAACTGGCATCGACATCGGCACCAGCGTCAACAGCAGACGGAACTCCCGCCCAAGGGACAACATCGCCACTTCAGGGGCCAGATGCAACGGAAACAACGCCAGTACCAGTACCAATTGTTTCCCCAACAGGGGTAGATACATTGGCAAACATCGCCGATTCTCAAGATACAGTTGCATCAACTGCTCTACTAAATCAAAGGCGAGAAACTGCTTTAAAAGCAGGTAAACTAACGATGTTTATTATAAACTTGCGGAACACAATTTTCTAATTGACACATTTTAACTCTTCATCCTTTCCAGGCCCAAGACTCTCCCACAACCTATTCTTTTTCGCCGTTAACGTCCCAGAAGATGCCGATGAAGAGGTAGACTCCACCCAAGCTTCAACTGCCGTATCGGCAGAACTGAAATCCAAACTTGAAACCCTATTGCTCCTACTGCAACAAATCACACCCCAACTAGTCCAAGACTCTAGTGCAGTAAGGGCGGCTTTCAAGGAAATTCAAGTTCAACTGCCTGCCGATGTTGAAGAATCACTCTTCTAGGCGGCTTTCCTTGAGAGTCGGCAATTTCAATATAAAAAAGCTTTAGGTCGCATTGCTGATAGAGCTGCTCAAGCCAAACTCGAAGAAGAAATATCCAAGTTCAAGCAGACTGTAGACGAAAAACATAAAGACATCGGTCGCCTAGAAGCTTCTGGCACTGAACTTGATCAGGAGATCACCCGTCTGTCAGCACAAAAAGAAGAGCTGCTGGCCAAACTGAAGAGAGTGGATGAAGCCCTAGATTCGGCCGCTCAGAAGAAGATTCAGCTCCCTGTCATAGCCAAATCTTTGCAACAGGAGAGGGATACCAACGCTCGTGAAGCCCTTCTACCGAGGAGAAAGGCCAAGACAGTTGAGGGCACTACCGATGACGATGCCAGGGAATTAGAAGAAGCTGATCAAATTCGCCTTCGCGCGATTTCATCTATCCAAAATCTGTTGTAATTTGTTACATTTGAACTTGATTACGGACTTATCTGCAATATAATGTTAACGCCTCTCTACCAATGCTTTGTATGATCAACCCACTTCGTGAAGTAATCGGTAGCAACAAATATGAATTTGCACTCTTTACTCGATTAGCACACGAGGATTACATCGGCGCGCCATCTACTGGCATGGTTTAAAACCAGATTCGACAAGCAACCGATGTTCCATTATGGATCAGATTAGACCAAACATCTCTGTATAATCCCAAGTAAAACAATCTTTATATTATTCTAATACATTGACTAACTGCTGCTTACATTGAGAATCTTTCTTAGCATTAATAAAAATTGATCTAGGCCTGCTATCATCACCGGTGCCCATTTCTAATAAATCACCTACCGATGTAAACCCCTATCCAAACTTTCCATCATCGGCGAACTGATCCACCAAAACCCTTCTTCAGAATCAACCACTTAGATTGGTATGATACGGTAATCAGCGATCTTAAAGGATTCTGTATCCCATGCTTCACCCGACATGCATTTGGTTTGTTCATAAGTTTCTGACTCTGCCGACGCAATAACCGATGAGATTTCACTCTGGACGACTTCAATCTTGTCTCCAACCCATTGAACCAAACTTCGGTGCACCATGGAAGGGATACAACAATTGACATGAATCCAATCCCTCCCCAAGAGCAAGTTGTAGGCACCTTTGCCATTAATCACGAAAAATGTTGTCGACCAGGTTTTACTGCCGATGGTCAACTCAACGCATATCGCTCCTTTAGCTGGCGACACATTTCCTTCAAAGTCCTTGAGCATCATATCCGTTTCGGCTAAATCTTGGTCACCTTTTCCAAGCTTCCTGAATATGACATACGACATGATATTGACTGCCGCTCCACCATCTATCAACATCTTTGATATTGGTTGCCCGTCAACTTTACCTTTAACGAATAAAGCTTTCAGATGCTGTCTGTCATCATCGGCAGACTTCTCAAAGATAGACGCCATTGGATCCAGCATTAACTGCGCTGTCTCAGCATTATCTCCTCAGCATCAACACGCGCCATGAACTCCATCGGCAACATTACAACCATATTGACATCTGTCGATGAGCTCCTGTCCTTGCACCTTGGCCTCTACTACATGATCAGAGGGTTCTCACCATTATATAGATCCGCTTGACGCTCACGCTGGATCTTTCTCTTTTGAGTCTTCGTTAGACCCTTAGGGCACCACTGAGGAAGCCTAGTCTTCCAAATAGGTTGATACTACTTTCCGCCGTTAATGCTTGCACCACCTCTTATGTTTGGATCCCGAGAGAATATTTCTTCATCGGGTAGTCTCGCATCAGCCGTCTCCTCAACCCTTTCCTGACGTTCAAGTTTGCCAAGCCTATCATGCACGCTGAGCTTGCCCCCCCAGCCGATCATGTACCGATCCCTTTTCTCTGATCGGCCTAGCATAATTCGACGCTCGATCATCAACACGGGGCTTCTTCTCTGATTGATCTGCAGGATACTATCTATTGCATTCAGGGCAGTTATTGGCAGTAGGTAGTTTGATACCCCCTTCCCAACAGTGAACAAAGAAAGAGCACCTCCAATGATCCTTATGTCGATACCATTCTTGGCGCCTTTCTTCCTCTTGCTGCCGATACCGCTCTTCTTGCGATTGCCGATAATTTCGCCATGGTTGCCTATGCGTAATCACAACGCCTATAGTGCACGGCCACAGGTATTCTTGGAACTGTCACCTCCATCAGCAATCCTTTTACCTTTCCTATTATCGGAAATATCCCTCACATCATTCACACATATCTGATGTTTTGGATCTACCGATGCACTTTCCTTGGCAGCTTCCGATGTCAGTACTTTAGTTTTCCCACTGATTTCATCGGCTTCTGGACCTTGGAGTTCTCAAACTTAATCCATCCAGCTTCAATCTCTGACTGCAACTGCTGCCTAAAGACTTTGCAATCATTAGTACTGTGTGAGGTTGCGTGATGCCACTTGCAATACCTCATCTTCCTGAGTTCATCAGCCGATGGAATTACTTGATTAGGAGCTAACTTAATCCGCCCTTCCTGAAGAAATAAGTCAAAGATCCTATCGGCTTTAGTGATATCGAAGGTGAACCTTTCAGATTCTTTCTGGCCAAATGGGCAGGATACCGACTTCTTTTTTCTTATCAATTCAGCAGCGCCGATACTTGCCTCCTCATCGGATTCAGAATCTTCCTCCTGTTCGACAAAAGACACTTTTTTGTTCCAAATCTTCTTAGGCTCAAAAACCTTCACCTCGTGATTATCAACTCTCTGCACAAGGTGACTTAAACTTTCAAACTCTTGGGAAGCATATTTGTCCTTGATATGCGGCAGTAGTCCTTGGAAAGCCAAATCGGCTAATTGCCGATCATCAAGCACTAAACTGTAGCAATTGTTCTTCACGTCTCGCAGTCTCTGAATAAAGCTTTCTACCAATTCATCATTACGTTGTTTCAGCTTCATTAAATCGGTAATCTTCTTCTCATGAATGCCAGCGAAGAAGTATTTGTGAAACTGCCTTTCTAGATCGGCCCAGGTGATCACAGAATTTGGAGGTAACGAAATAAACCATGTGAATGCCGATCCAGATAATGACGACGAGAACAACCTTACCCTTAGTTCATCTCTGCCGGCAGCTTCTCTACACTGGATAATGAAGCGGTTGATGTGCTCCATTGTCGACGAATCATCTTGGCCAGAGAATTTTGTGAAATCCGGTACCTTGTACCGATTTGGGAGAGGAACCATATCATACGCCGGAGGATACGGCGTCCGATAAGAGTATGCATTGACCTTGGGCTTGATGCCGAATTGCTCTTTCATCACTTTGACAATCTTATCGGTCCAGTATGCATCCTGATCTTGCCGATAGACTGGCGGAATATTAACTGGTTGGACCGGCGGATACATTCCTTCTGGCCTTTGCGGCAAATAAACCGACCTGATTTGCACGGGCGCAGCACCACCTTGCTGAATATTATGCATCGGTTGACTTACCGATGTATAACCTTGGGCACCCATTGGGGCATACTGCGGCACAATACTCATCAGTTGATATACCGATGTTTCATTCTGAGTGTTCGTCGGGTAATGGTACTGTTGCGCTCCCATAACTGGATCTCCAGGTTGCACCACCTGTTGTTGGATTGGACTAGTCCACACAGGATTATAATTCATCGGCATATGATTTGCCGATAATTGATAGCCACCCGACGCTTGTTGCTCCTGCACCCTGGGATAATTAACAAATGGACCTCCTTGGTGTACTGATACCCCGGTTTGAGGAATCCGCGTCATTGTGGGATGATTTATCACTACCAAATCTTGTCGCACTGGCAAAGAACTTGTCGATGGTTGCCCGTAAGGTACTTTGGGTATCACCATCTGAAGATCTCCTGGCAGCAACTGCACATTCGGAGAAGTCGTAACATGATGTACTATCGGGCTCACTGGCTGCGCCGATATCCCCGACTCCACAGAGGCTTTCCCCGCTGCATTATTGCCTTGGATTAGTTTAGCATCAACAGATGAATCTCGAGGCATACCGTATCCCCACCAGCTAGTCGGCTGACTCTAGATTATATGTCCTGACATTGCCGATGCCGCCGGATCGTCGTTCAGCTGAACGACGCTTGCAGGGCTCGATCTTGGTGGTGTAACTTCATCGGTAGAAGGATTAACAGGTTGGAACACTGGAGTCGCCGATGAAGTTGTGGCAGATGCCGATCCAGGTTGATGATACGCTGGACCAACATACCTAGGTGGCTGTCCTTCTTTGAAAGATTGTATGACAGCATTGTATACAGTATTGGACAACACATTGGAATGGCTAATGAGTGCCTGACTTAACGCAGAATTAACCATCTCTTGCAACTTACCAGGATTGCCGTCGAAAGTGACTTGTAGTGGCGCCGACAGATCTTGCTTCTGAATAGCATCGCCGCTCCTGTTTAAGCTGAAGGATTTCAGATACAATTGCTTGTACTCCTCCATAGCTTGCTCCATAGCCTGCTTCTGATTATCCTTCTGATCTGCTTCAGAGACTTCAATGACGTTGTCCTGATGGACACCAGCTTGATCACACATACTTTCGTGATGGATGAAACTGTGATCAATAGATATATGATTGGTCCCACCGGGTGTGCCAAAAGAGGTGTTGACACAAAAAGCGTCGGATCTGCGAACACCTCGGGCTTATACCCGAACTCAATATCCAAAGGTGTGCCAGTTGATTTGACCAGTTAATCAACAAGGATGATAACTAGAACAACAATGAACAAGACGACAGCGATACGCCCGGACGTCAAGGCTCAGATTGCTCAAAAAGCGGAACTCGCGAGGTAGACGGAGATCTTGTAGATGCAGCCCGTCGAGATCGTAAGAACTCATAGGTAGATTATAACTAATGCGAAAAGATAGATGCTGAAAAGTAAGATGAAAATAATAGATTTGTTTGATTGTATTGGATATCTTTCATACAAGCCCTAGGTACCTATTTATACTTCGGTAAAAGGAGTTATACATGGACACGACTCATACTAAACAAAACTCCTATTTTTAAGGAAATAAAACGACTCGTGCAAGAGTCGGACTCAAACTAAAACAATAATACTAGCATAAAAATCGCCAGTTTCCTTATCTGTCTTCCCTACGATGAAACTTTCCATCGGCAGATTCCTTCAATCTGCAACTTCCTTTTATTGCCATCGGCAACATCCTGCTGACGTCAGCCACATCAACCTATATTCATCAGCCACATCCTGCTTCTATTGGTAACTAAACCGATAGCACCTTGATGCCGATGAGGAACAAGTTTTACCTCTTTACCGATCAATACACTTGGCTCAATATTGACCCGTACAAAAAACGGTGTCAACAGCTCCAACCAACGACATTGCCTCAAATTCAAATCTGATTGAGTAAAGATGTATTTCAAGCTCTTATGGTCGGTGTAGATGTCACACTTATGACCAATAAGATAATGTCTCCATATCTTCAATGCGTGAACCACAACTGCTAACTCCAAATCATGAGTCGGATAATTCAACTCATGCTTCCTCAGTTGTCGTGAAGCATACTCAACAACTCTTCCTTCTTGCATAAGCACACAACCCAAACCAAGACGAGAGACATCACAATAAATAGAGAACTTCTGACTCAGTCTGGCTAGGTCAACACAGGAGCTGTAGTCAATCTCTTTTTCAAATCTACAAAGTTAGCTTGACACTTCTCTGACCAAACAAACTTGACATCCTTCTCAAGTAGCGCGGTCATAGGTTTAGCTAGCTTAGAGAATCCTTCAATGAACCTTCTATAATATCCAGCTAAGCCAAGAAAACTGCGAATCTACTGACATTGGTTGGGGGTTTCCAATTCAGCACATCTTCCACCTTACTAGGATCAACTGATATACCTCCGTTAGACACAACATGGCCAAGAAAAGCAACTTATTTCAACCCAAATTCACACTTACTTCTTTTAGCATACAACTGGAGCAAAGGCTAAAATAGGTTGACTCATGAGTTGTGAAAGCTAAAAGGGTTCTAATGGCTTCTAAACGAGCTACGGGAGCAAAGGCTTCCTCATAGTCTATTCCCTCCTTTTGACAAAAGCCTTGAGCTACCAACCTAGCCTTGTTGCGCACTACCACCCCATCTTCACTTTGTTTATTTTTGAAAACCCATTTGGTACCTATGGGGTGACAACTAGGTGGTGGAGGAACTAAGACCCAAACGCGGTTTCGCTCAAAGTTTTCTAACTCCTCATGCATGGCATTAACCCAATCCGGATCCATCAAAGCGTGTCCAACATCTAGGGGCTCAAAAGATGCGACAAAAGCCGAATGAGCAAAGTGAGAGATATAGGACCTAGACCGCGTGACTCGACGGTCAATGTCGCCGATGATGTTCTCTGGCGGGTGCTGCCGCTGGATGTGGCGGGGAGCCTGCCTGGACGAAGTGGCCTCCCCCTCGACAGCAGCTGGAGCTCCCTCAGATGCAACAGGCACCGGCTGAGGAAACTGCTCGAATGACCCCATGTAGAGGAAGTAGTCGGATCGGGACCGTGAGCCAAAGTGGACGTCGCAGGGTCGACGGGGGCAGCCAGTGGAGTTGGCTCGGGATCACCCCAATCGGCATCATCCTGCTCCTCCTCCACAAAGATGCTAGTGTTCACCTCATCATCACCTGCAAGCTCAAAAGCGGTGGAAACATAGGGCATAGTCTCATCGAAGGTAATCTCACAAGTCTCCATCACTCGGTTAGTCTCAAGGTTAAGTGCACGATAAGCACGAGAGTGAGTAGAATAACCAAGAAAGATACCGTCAGAAGACCATGATTCAAATTTGTCCAACTTACCGCCCTTTTTGAGGATGAAGCACCTGCACCCAAACACCCGTAGGTGACTTACCTTGGGTGGTCTCCCAAATCGCAACTCATAAGAAGTCTTCTTCTTGAAAGCTCGGAGGAAAATGCGATTGGAAACATAACAAGCAGAACTGAGTGCCTCGGCCCAATAGCGCCTAGGAGTCTTATGCTCATCGAGCATCGTCCTGGCCATCTCAACAAGGGTCCGATTCTTGCGCTCAACAACACCGAGGAAAATTGGTGATCGAGACCCAAAGAAGAGCAAAGAGTTGAAAATTGAGCATTCTTGAATTCTGTGTCATTGTCACTGCGGATAGCTCTCATGGCATTCTTAGGTAGCTCATTTTGCAATCTCAAAATCAGATCTCGAACAAGTGGAAAAGCCTCATCCTTACTCTCCAAAAAGAATACCCAAGAGTACCTCGAGTAGTCATCAACGACTACAACCACATACCACTTCCCTCCCTTTGACCTGACCCGAGCTGGACCAACTGTGTCCATGTGTAAGAGCTCGCCGGGTCGAGTGGTCATGATCTTAGTCACATGAGGATGGGAAGCAGCAACCATCTTGCCATGCCTGCAAGGATGGCAAACCAAATCCTTCTCGAACTTTAGCTTTGGCAATCCTTGGATAAGATCCATTGAGATAAGCCTTGCAAGCAAGTCAAAACTCAAATGTCTCAATCTCCTATGCCACTTCCAAAGCTTGGAAGAAGAACCGGCAAGAAGACAACGTGAAGGTTCGGAAGAGGTAGAAAAGTCCGCACGAAAAACCTTCCCGAAGGGCAAAATCCGGCAAACAAGCTCACCGCGAGAGTCCAAAATCCGAGAGAGGTTTGGCTTAAAGCTCACCTCAAAACCGTCATCAAGGAGTTGCGAAATCGAAAGAAGGTTAAAATGCAAATTTGCAACCAAAGCAACATCCTTGAGGACAAAAGACGAATTGACTCGGATGGACCCTCGGGAGACAACCTTACCTTTACTCTTGTCCCCGAATGTGATATACTCGGTGCGGTGCACGGGGTCGAGGCTGGAGAACCACTTGGCACTTCCGGTCATATGGCGTGAGCATCCGGAATCCACAAGCCAAGTCTCCTCTAGTCCTCCTTCCTACATCAATAAAAAGACATAGGGTGAGCAAACGGACCAACACTGGGGTTAGTAAACTGTGAAGGATACCAGTGTTGTCCCACTTGCCCAAAGAATGGGTTAAGAGAAAAATCAAACATCTCCTGCCCCACGGAAGGATAGAGATCACCATGATAGGGAAAACGTGGTCCGCTAAAGAAAGGTGGAGTAAAGCTACCGCCACGAGGCCCGTAGTCGTATGGGACACGACCGGTACCCCGCCGGGCACGACGACCACGTGGTCTCGCCTCCTGAGGCCTAACACCTTGAGGCATTGTACCTCTAGGCCTAGAAGTGCGCCTCTGAACTTCCGGTTCACACACCCCAACTCGTGGGTGGTACATGTCCCAGTTGTTAAACTCAACCTACCTGCGATCATCTCTCTTCCTCCTAAAGCAAAACTGAGCCAAGTGCCCATTCTCGCTCAAACCACTACACTCACCAATCTTACCAAACATGCTATCGTCCTTCCCACCTATAGCAAAGCCTACTCCCGTGCTGCCAGCCATTTTGCATTGGCTAAGCATCATCCCCAACTGCAGCTCTTGGCAAGACACCCAGCTCAAGATGGACCGAAGGTATGTGTTTTCTTCCTCGGTACGCATCTTGTTGTGTCTGCACGACGCGATCTCAAGCTCCAAAGCCTCAAAGCGATCCGACTCTCTAGTGCTATCTGAGCTGACCTTCTCTAGCACAACAATCCTAGCATCTCTTTGCGCCAGCTCAGAACGCAAGCCTAGGCAAGACTTGCACGCACCAAGTAAGCTAGGCCTAGCCTTCAGCTCACTGACCTCCTCATGTAGAGTGCCATACTTTTCCTAGAGAGTGACAAGACTAGACATGTGGATGGCACAAGCATCACACTCTACTTCCTCGGTAACCACCACTGACGCCTTAGCAAACTCTAGCTCATGCAGCGTGCTAAGATACTTAGCCTTGAAATCGTTCCTCTCGCACGCGGCACGCTTGAGCAAAGCATCCTGACTCATCAAGGTGTAGTTCAGAGACTCAATCTCGAGAGAGGGAATCGACGGTGGGTGGTACCTCGGGTGTGTAGGAGTTGGAGTCATAGTCGGGGCCTTCCTTGCGCTTGCCGACCTTGCCTTCTTCAATCGTCATGGTGCAAAAGCCACCGTGCTTGGCGTCGGCGTAGAAGCATAGGCCGTTGAGCTTGTCCTCAACCTTTCCCTTGGACTCATCATCACTCGAAGAAGCACCTCCGTCGGAGGAGGCATCGATGTCGCTGAGGGAGGCGAGGAAGGCTCGGTGCTAGGCCTTCACCTTGTCGATCACCTTCTTGGAGGACCTTCAGTGGTAGCCTCCCTTGGGCTTGTGCTTGTCCTCGAAGTGGTGCTCGCGCTTGTCCTTGCGCTTGGTGAAGTCACTCGTAGCTTTCTTGCGGCAGTTTGCGATGAAGTGATCCTCATCACCGCAACGGTAGCACTCCTTGGCTGAGCCACCACGCCGACGGTTCAAACGGTTGTTGTGAAACTGTGAGAACTTGGTGATGACCAAAGCCAGCTCATCATCTCCATGAGCCTCCACTTAATCCTCTATCATAGAAATCAAAGACAAAGCGAACAAAGAGTGTGAAGGGTCAGAGGAGGAATAAGACGTACCACCGGGGCCAGAAACCAACGCCATAGATGGTTTCGACGGGTTCTCAAGCTTGGCCCGGGACTGGTAGTCAATCTCCGAGGACTTGAGCTTGCTGAATAGCTCGTCCACGGTCACGGCATCATATCCTGGTGACTCTTGAATGGCAACCACCTTCATCTCCCATACCTTCCGATCAAGAGCATGCAAAAGCTTGATAGCCATCTCATGATTATCATAAGGCAAGTTGGCTTGATTAGCACGCATCTTGTTGACGATAGATTGGAAGCGAGTGAACATCCCATCAATAGATTCGCCGGCCAACTGAGCAAAGTTCCCGTACTCTCTACGGTACGTGTCGAAGAGTCTGGACTTGATCTAAGGGTTGCCCTCATGATATCTCAAGAGTGTTTGCCTGATCTCCCGTGTTGTAGTGAGACTTGAAACCCGCTCAAACTCCGGAAGAGACAAACAAGAGAAGAGAATACTACGGGCTCTTGCGTTTGACGCATGCTCCGAGATTTGGAGGTCGGCGATCCGAGCTCCAAGAACCACGTAGTTCTCATTCTCACAAATCTCCCAAAACTTCGTATCAAGCCCTTGGAGGTAAGCAGACATGCACACCTTCCAATAGGCAAAGTTGGTTCCATCGAAGTAAGGAGGTTTACCAGCACCTCGCTCCATGTCGCCTTCGTGGATCAAGAACCGTGTAAGGTGGAATGATCCTTAACCGGCTCTGATACCAATTGAAGGACCGGAAACGACGACCAGAGGGGGAGGGGTGAATGGGAGCCAAATAAAAATTCCTTTCGGAAGATCTTGACCCTTGTCCCAAGCACGACCTGAAGCATGAACCAGGCTCATGACCCACAAGTGGGTGGATGTTCTAGGAGATGTCCTAGGAATACAGCGGAGCTAGCTACGAACCCGGAGAACCAAACCGTAACAGAGACGGAAGAAAGCAGCGACCAACAGAGGCTCCGAACTACCTCAATCAAGACCACCAGACCAATGGAAGTGGTCCGGTGCCTTTAGTCCGGTGCACACCAGGGCACCTCCGGACTAGTCCGACACCCTCTTTTGGAAGTCCGGTGCTTACACAAAGAACAACCAGTGAGAGCCTAGGCTCTGGACAACTAGTCCGACGCTCACCGTCGGACTATGGAAAGTAGTCCGGTGCTTACACTCGCCACAGAGCAAAAAGCACAGCAAGCACCCTACCTCCGGACTCTGGTCCAACGCTTACCATCGGACTAATGTGCCTGGTCCGACGCGTAGAGCAGTCTCCAGGACAGAGCCACCGGACCAATGGACAGTGGTCCAAAGCTTAAGACAGAGAGGTCCGGAGGGTGGTCCGACGCCCTTCACTGCTTGACACGTAGCTGGTCAAGACCACCGGACCACTTGCAATGGTCCGGAGCTTAGGGCAAAGTGGTCCGACGCTCACAGACAGAAAACAGATCCCCACGAAAATGAACTTCTATCCGCCAAATCTTCCCAAAACTCCTTCTATCTACCAAATCTTCCCAAAACTCAACCAAATGATCACCAACTGCAACCAAAGTTTGTAGGCATGATCCTAGTGCAGTTGGGGAGCTATCCAGAAGAAATCATCGCTCAATTTGGAGAGGGTAAACGAGAACACATGGATTTGGGGGAGAAAGAGAAGAACGAAGAACGCCACAACGAAATCGAAGCCACCATGGCTTACAGAGGTTACGGCCTCCGATTCCTCGCAACAATCACAAGTTCTTACATTGGTGACACGGTGGATCTCAAGCAAGAAGAAGCTAGGGAAGGGAAAACCTAGGAATAGGTGGGAGAGAGAGTAATGCAAGAGATCAGGATGAGGATACCCCTTCATCCTCTATTTAACGAGGCTTTGGCTATTTCCCAAAGACCCCCTAGATACAAGACCGAATTACCTAGCCCTAAGACATTGTAATCCAAGTCGGTAACTCTTAGCCACTCATTTGAATGGACGGCCCCGCTTCCTGCTGGGAGTTGCCGTCGCCTCGACGCAACCTCCAGGATTCTGCCACGTGCCATCCCCACTTCCTCGGAAGCTCCGCCTAGGTTTTGAGGCCCAAACCTAGGAAACCCACCACCGGTAGCTTTGGGCTCAACTACCGAACCCCGAGTTTTGTGGCTCAAACTCGGAAACCGACGCAGATGGTTTTGAGGCCCAAACCACCAAACCACTCAACGCGAGCCACCTTGTCTTCGCCCGGTCGAACTCTGAGTCCCCTGAGCCTCCGCTCAACTCGCGCGTCCACCGTCTTGACTCGGCCGACTCGGTCTACCTCCATGTCTTCTCGCACTCGCTGGTGCCAAGTACTAGCCACCACAGCTAGTCCGCCGGTGCCCATGGTCCCTCAGTCCGAGCCCCGCTTCCACCCTTCACCACTCTCAGTACATCGGCACGGCAAGCCTCTACCCGACCTTCTCCGTGCCATTGACCACTGTCACTAGGCATAGCACCTGCACACCACAAGCCGATAGACAAGCACATGTTTCTGCTTTCGTAGAGGTTAGGATAAGCCACACAAATTGAAACACTCACGTGTTGGTCAATCACTCATCATCAAAACTGAATTACATGGGTACTTATCCACCATGTGTTCGCAGCTAGATTTAGATAGCAAGCAAGTTGACAATTGAGTTTCTTTGGCATTGAAATCAACTAAGTATAGATTCTCATATCTAAAGCCTTTGAATATCAAGTTAGATCCATCTACACTTATGATCTCTACATCATCAACTCCAAAGATGAATTTGAAACTAAGATCACAAAGTTGAGATACGGATAGCAAGTTGAAGTTCAAGCTCTCGACTAGCAACACATTGGATATGCTCATGTCATTTGATATTGCCATCTTACCAAGCCCTTTGACGGATATGCTCATGTCATTTGATATTGCAATCTTACCAAGCCCTTTGACCTTGCCTTTGCCATTGTCACCAAATGTGATAGATTCAATCCCATTGCAATACTTTGGCTTAATAGAGTTGAACATTCTTGAATCTCCAGTCATATGTTGAGTGCACCCACTATCAAGCACCCAATGCCTCCCTCCGGCTTTATAATTGACCTACAAAACAATTCAATTCTTCTTAGGTACCCATACTTGCTTGGGTCCTCCAAAGTTAGTGACTAAGGACTTAGGTACCCAAATAACTTTCTTCTTTGAGCTCTCATTGGGTGTACCCATGTACTTAGCAATCACACCTTTCTTGCCCTTGGTAAGCAAATAACTAGAATCAAAGCGAATAGATGCATGTGTAAATTTTATCTTGCTTAGATTTAGTTTGCAATGTTGCTCATCATGCCCTACTTGCTTGCAACTAGTGCAAAACCGACCATTGCTCTTCAAAAGCGAGGCTTTGGAGTTGCAAAGGCCGCCTTGCCTTTCTTGGGGTATAGCCAAGTCCCTCTTTGCAAATGGAGAACCTTTGGCTACCCAAGCACTTAAGCAAGCGGGCGTCTCCACCATAGGCATTGCCTAATGCTAGAGTGAGCTTACCAACCTCCTTCTTAAGGTTCTCATTCTCAACCGTTAGTGAAGCATCACAAGTGACAACATCACTAGTAGAAGAGATAGAGTTAGAAGTACTACAAGAAGGGTTAGTTGGGGTGATGATGATGGGTTCATAGAATGATTCATTGATTATGTCACAAGTTGTTCCCATGTTACTTGTTTGAACATGCTCTTTCTCATTTTGCTCAACAAGAGATGAGTGAGCCTTTTCAATCTTAGAGTGAGCTTTGCCAAGTTTCTCATGGGCTTACTCTAGCCTCTCATGAGAAATATTGAGCTCATCAAAGGATTGCTTGAGAGCTTGAAGCTCTTTTCACAATGCTTTGCACTCTTTTCTCTTGAGGTCAAAGTGAGTCTTAGCATCTTCCAACATTTCAATTAATTCATCTTTAGTGGGTTCATCATCATCACTAGAATCACACTCATCATCGGATTGTACCTTAGTGGGCGGAGCAATGAAGCAAGTTGATGGAGTGTCAAAGAGAGAGATCTTGTTCTTCATAGCAATGCTTGCAAGAGCCTTCTTCTTGCTTAATCTCTTCTCATCATCACTTGAGTCATCATTATCACTTGAATCACTATCCCAAGTGACAACATATGATCCTCCTTTCTTGCTCTTCTTGAGAAACATCTTGCTCTCTTTCTTCTTGCCCTTCTTCTCATCTTCATTTTCACTATGAAGAGGACAATCCGCAATGAGATGATCCTTGCTATTGCACTTGAAGCATCTTCTATCCTTCTCATTGAACTTCTTGAAAGCCCTTGTTTGGTTTTGGTCAATTGATGAAACCTATTGGACTAACCTTTTGCCTAAGTGTGTAGACACAATGGAATTTGCAAGGTGTTAGTCCATTGGAAGATACAATGATGATATTCGGTGATTATAGCACTCCAAAGCTTCATTCGATGGATAGCGGATCGACTCATTGGTTAAATAGCTTTTACCTTTACTTGAGTCATAGGGAATGCCGCACTATCAAGAGGGGTGCATTCTAATCTAGTTAGATGGGATAAAAGTGCTCATGTCTTTAACTTATGCGTTTGAGAGACACTTTGCACTCACATGCACTTAGAAGAGCTCCTTAGTGGCTATCTGTTGTGCCACCGGTAGTATTGGTATGCCACCGGTACTACTGGTGGAGGACCGGTAGTACCGGTCCGCTACCGGTAGGACTTTCTCGCATGCGAAGGCATCACCCTTTTGAACTACCAGTAGTACCGGTGTGCCACCGGTAGTACCGGTTAGCCACCGGTTGTACCGGTGAGCCACCGGTAGTAGCAGCAGACTCTCTTTACGCAAGGTTCGGAAGACTCCAACGGTCATATTTGTTGGACCGGTAGTACCGGTGAGACACCGGTAGTACCGGTAGTGTTCTGGAGCAGCGAGTATAAAGGCCATGCCCCTTCTCTTTTGGCCGGTAGCCACTCATTCTAACTCGCCCCAACTCTGATAAAAAGGCTCCCAAGCATAAGGCACTCCTCCCCTCTCTCCCTCCATGCTCTAGGCTTCAATCTCGTGCAATACTTGAACTAGAGAAGTGAGATTAGAGAGTGAGGAATATCGATTCAAGACTTGAGCACTTGGTTCCTCATCTAGCCAGTTTGGATTTGCATTTGTTACTCTTGGGTTCTTGAAACCCTAGCCGGCTAGGCGTTCTTTGTGTTGCCCATATTGATTCTTGGTTTGATTCTTTGTGAGGGCACTCAAAGTGTTTGTAATCCTCATTCGATCTTAGTGAGAACCTTGGGCACTCTTTGTGTGGGCCTCAAGGAAGAGGCAAGGAGGTGAAAGAGACTCCAACCTTCGTGGTCACCTCAACAACGAGGAGTAGGAACTCTTGTGTAGAGTTGCTAAACCTCGGTATAAATCGTGAGTCTCGTGTGCTTGTTGATGTGGAGATAGCTTCGACTATCCTTGTTCTTCGTGTTCTTCTTCTCTCTCCTCATTCATAGGTTTGGAAGGGCCGATCTACAAATTGGTAAGGATTCAAGCCAATGGAACATCAACATCAACATCCACAACCTCAAGGAGTGTGGGGAAAAGCTTGGATCTAAAATCCAAGTTGAATTCCTTGGCTTATTGGAGAATCCCGACAGGTACCGGTAGTACCGGTGAGGTATTTCCTGCACCCTTTCAAGTTCATCTTGTTCTATCTTTTTGCTAGGGTGTTAGTTTGTGTGTGGTTTACATTCTTTGATTATTAGACTTGTGAATAGGTGGCTGGCTTTATCCTTTCTAGAGCTAGTGCAATATTGCGTTATCGCCATCTAGTTTACTAACCTCTTGCTTAAGTGTTAGTTGTAGAAATTTTTATAGGATATTCACCCCCCCCCCTCTAGCCATCTAGGACCTTTCACTTGTGT
The DNA here is from genome assembly GCA_022036555.1 of Microstegium vimineum. Classification (NCBI taxonomy): domain Eukaryota; kingdom Viridiplantae; phylum Streptophyta; class Magnoliopsida; order Poales; family Poaceae; genus Microstegium; species Microstegium vimineum. The sequence goes on from CM039135.1 coordinate 30,945,869, forward strand.
GATCTCTTCTTCCTTCTTACTCTATAGCCCTTCTTCTTCATGAACTTGCCAAATTTCTTGACAAATAGAGCCATCTTCTCTTCATCATCATCACTATCACTTGAGCACTCATCATAGCTTGATTCTTCATACTTTGCTTTGCCCTTTGATGATGATGTGGCTTTGAATGCCACACTCTTCTTCTTATCATCCTTCTTCTCATCCTTCTTTTCCTTGTTCTCTCTAATCTTATCCTTGTCCTCTCTAAAGGTATCATCGGTAATCACCCCACCAAGGATTTGGTTTGGTGTCATTGTGTCCAATCCGCTTCTCACCAATAGAGTGACTAACATCTCAAATCTTGAGGGAAGACTTCTTAGGAACTTGAATGAGAAATCCTTGTTCTCCACCTTCTCTCCAAGTGACTTGAGGTCATTGACAAGCACCTCAAGCCTATTGAACATCTCCAGCACATTTTCATCTTTCTTCATCTTGAAGCTAGCAAACTTCTCCTTCAAGATGTATGCCTTGGCCCCCTTCATGGATTGAGTCCCTTCATAAGACTCTTCAAGCTTCTTTCATGCATCATGAGCACTCTCAATGTTCTTTATTTGCTCAAAGACTTCTTTTGAGATTGCATCATGGATGACACTCAATGCAATATCATTGTTTTGAAGCTTCTCTTCTTCGGCCGCGGTGGGTGCCTCTTCATTCACCACCTCAAACTTCTTGTCGACCACCAACCATACCTTCCGATTGATTGATTTGATGTCGGTGGTCATCAAGGCCTTCCAATAGCTATAATCGGTGCCATCGAACTTGGGTGGCCTCTTGGTGTTGTTGATAAGAGCCATTTTTAACACTGTGGGATGTTAAGCCTTGTAGACGGTGTACTAGCTCCGATACCACTTGAAAGGTCTAGGAATGGCTAAGGGGGGGTGAATAGCCTAATTAAAATTTCTACAACAGCACTTAGCAAACTTGTTACAATAAAACATGGCTTAAAGCAAGTTTGCACTAGCACTACTAAGGTCAGCAAGCCACCTACCACAATTCTAGTTATTAACAAGATATGTCCTATGTCACACACAAGAGCTAGATAACTAGTGATTCTAGACTAAGCTACACAAGCTAAGCTAGAGGCTCTACTTTGCAAGAATGTAAAGAATAGTAATGCAAAGCTAGAGATAGAGTGGTTATACCATAGCGGAGAGAAGAGTCAATAGATAATCAATCACAATATAAGAATCCTCGAAAGAGACAATGTGACACAAGATTTTTTACCGAGGTTCACTTGTTTTCCAACAAGCTAGTCCTCGTTGTGACGATTCACCTACTTGGAAGTTCACGCGCTAATTGGCATCACATGCCAAACCCGTCACCGGGTGCCGCAAAACCAACAGAAGATAGCGATCCACAAGTCACACGCAATCCACTAGAGATGTCTTTTGCGAACTCCCGCGAGGAAGACTCAAGAACCCCTCACAATCCACCGGTCGGAGCCGGAGACAATCACCTTCCTCTGCTCAACGATCCTCGTCGCACCAAGCCGTCTAGGAGGTGGCAACCTCCAAGAATAACAAGAGCTTCCGCGATGACGACGATCACCAAGTGCCACTAGTATGCAATCAAAGAGCAATGCACTTGGATTCACTCAATCTCTCATGAATTATGCAATTGTGTTGAAAGGAATGACTGGTGGGCTTCTCACAAATGAACGCTAGTGTATGAGTGATGAAATTATGCAAGAGCTGCCCCAAAGGGCCGACCATACAACCTTATATAGCCCACACTCAAACACTAGCCGTTTATCCTTCAAAACAGAGCCTCTGCGCGACCTCCGGACGCACTTTTCACAGAGGGTCTGGACCATCATCTGCGTCCGGACCCACCACCTGCCGAGAGCCAACGGCTTTGAGTCACCAACCGGACGGGACCTCCGGACGCGCGCGGAGTGCCGTCCGGACCATGCCTCCTGCGTCCGGTCGAGCCTCCCTTTCAAACAGCTTCTTCCCGCGCACGCCTCTGCACGCCACGTGGCTCCGGACACACGCAACAGTGCGGGTCCGGACCAACGGCTCCTGCGTTCGGAAATATAATTCCCAATGTTTTCCTAAACGGTAAACAATCTTTACACGGTCGCCCTTCATTCAGTGTTTAGGCCGTTTACACGGTGTTTAAACGGAGTTAAACGAGGTTTACACAATATTACCAAAATAAACATATTTTTGATGTAAAATCAATTATTCTAGCATTAATACATATTTAAGCAAGTAAAAAATTAATTATTTAAGTATGTATATAAATATTTATACATGTAAAAAGAATCATATATACATATTTATGCATGAGAAATTAGGAATACATATTAATATAACCATGGTCGGCCTTGTTCTCTGTCTTCTCCCGTTACCTTCACAGACCCAACTCGCCTGCTCGCTTGGACATTGGGCCCGCGGCCTAAATATTTATACATGTAAAAAGAATCATATATACATATTTATGCATGAGAAATTAGGAATACATATTAATATAACCATGGTCGGCCTTGTTCTCTGTCTTCTCCCGTTACCTTCACAGACCCAACTCGCCTGCTCGCTTGGACATTGGGCCCGCAGCCCACTCCACCTCACAGTGCTCGCGTGGCTCCTTCCTGCGTGGCATGGGCGCTCGGGGCACTTCGCCATGCGTGCAGCTCCTTCGAGCGGAGCCGTAGTAGTCCTTCGACGCGAGCTACATGTTAGTGTCAATGTTTACCATATCACATGTTTATAAATTTTCATAACTAAAAGCAACAAAGGTTTTGTACGGTGTTAATTTCTATCATCGATGTGTTTCTATAAATTATAATTTACTTATGTTAAACTCGCATCATGTAGTTCGAGTAGGTGTTCAGATGTGCTTTCTTTTGGCAAAGTTAATATTTAATTTGCTTAAATATACAATAAATATTTATTTGTGAAATATGACTAGATTTGAATTGGCTTTTAAATTAAATTATGGTTTGTCCAATCTAATTAATAACTTCTCCGTGACTTTGTTTAAATAGAATAAATCAAGCTTGCCATTCTTTGATCAATTTAGAGCTCTTAAATTTAAACTCAAAATAGATTTATAAGTTAAAATGAAAAAACATATGAAAAAGAAAAAAAGTCTCTGAGTTCTAATCTTTTAGGGCCGGCCTGTCTCCACTTGTGCCCCCTCTTCCTTTTCACCTCGGTCGAGGCCCAGCTTTATGCCATTTGTTCTTTCTTTTTGGCCCGGTCTATCTCCTCTACCCATGCTCCCTCTTCGTTTTGAGGTCTATATCTATGCCTAGTAGACATGGGCAAGGGTCTAGGTCAATTATTCAAGTACCTAAACGTGACAATGCTAAATAGTCATAAAAAGATAGGCTCAAGCGTCACAAAAATGAAACCAACAAACGTCTCCCGGCGCCACACAATTTGTGACAAAAATTCCTGTCTTTATGTGACAAATCTAGGAAGTCATCATAAAAAAATATGGCTCTCCTCAATTTGTGACGAAACAAAAAATTTGCGTCACATTATGATACATTATATGACGAAATCGGACCTCGTCATGAGGAGTTTTGTCATGAAAGACAAGATTTCTTGTAGTGATTCATGAATATAAATACTTAAGTATACAAATTTATGCATGTAAAACTTAATTGTATTTACACTATGTTCACCTAAACAGCCGTTTAGGTTGCCATATAGCCCGTTTAAACCCGTTTACCTCTGTTCCGTTTAGAGCGTTTAGACCGTTTATTCCCGTTTTTTGATCGTTTAAACGGTCAACCGTTTCATTTACGTATAACCCCTAAACAAAACAGTTTCCCACCGTTTACCGTTTAACGACCGTTTACACGGCCGTTTAGGCGAACACTGATAATTCCGAGTGCCCGAGCGCACCCGAGAGCACCCTTTTCACTTCTTTCACTTCGGACGCAAGTCCGGTTCCTCATCCAGACTATCACTAGCGTCCGGTCCTTTTCACGCAGAGAGCAACGCCCCTCCAGACGCGAGTCCGGAGCTCAGCTCCGGTCAACACCTAGCGTCCGGACTCCTGTTCACCAACAACTCTGCCTAGGGTTTGCTTCCAGACCCATGCACCATGGTCCGGACAGCACACGCCCTAGCGTCCGGACCCTGTGTCTGCCAAACACAACCACCAACTTCTCCCAAGCTTCCAAGAGCCAACACTAAGTGACCTCAACACTTGTACACGTGTGTTAGCTTTTAGTCCACATATTTCTTAGAATTAGTTGGTTGTTTCACTAGTTCAATTGATTTTAAATGCAATGCAATGAACCTAGTGGCACATGATAACCGTAATCATTCGCAGGAGCTCCCTCCTTGATAGTATGGCTATCTATCCTAAATGTGATCACATCCTCTATGATGTCTTGATCACCAAACCGAAAATGAGTCCTATATCACCTTTGCCTTGACACCATTTTCCTTTCCATCTCCTTCACCATGATAGAGCTTGTGCTATCCACTTGATCCACCTTGCTCCATCACATGGTATGTACCAACATATCTCATGATTCACACTTAGAGATCCAAGGTTAGTACTTTAAATAGGTTTCATCAATTACTCAAAACCAAAACACAAGGGAACTCTCATCGCTGCTTGGGGTGGCTCGAAGCAGACGGAGCGACACTTGTTGTGGCGGTGCCGGTGTGCAGTGGAGGAAGGGCACGATAAAGAAGCAGGGGAGCTCGCTGTGAGGGCCTGCTGCTGACAGAGAGTAGAGTGTGAGAGAGATGGGAAGAAGAAAGGGGCAAAAAAGACATTTCACTGTTGCTCTCTCTCCTCAGTGGATGAAAATGAATAAATAGGGAGTATGG